>JAUPFR010000230.1:0-57455 GCA_036925125.1 Oreortyx pictus | reverse complement strand
AACTCTGCTTTCTCACAGGCATCATCCTGACAAAATCATTTGGATATTTCCAACAGTCCCACCACCAGCCGTTGGGTGCTGTCAGCTACACTGCTGTCCAACCAACAGCCGTTGGCATTAACCACTTCCATTGCTGTTCAGTCAGCAGCCGTTGGCATTCACCACTTCCATTGCTGTCCAGCCAACAGCCGTTGTGGTCCATCAGCACCAGAGAAACAGAGAATCAGGGATCAGGAGAAACGCAAATTCACAGACATGGCAGCGGTGCCCCGGGGGCAGCTGAAGGCCCCGCGGTCACTGTGCCAGCTCCCATACGGATTCCTCGTGATATTGCTGCAGTTGTGCACATGGAATCCGCTTCTCTCACCTGTTGAGATGCTAACGAGGATCTCCTGCTCCTCTGCGGAGCGGCAGCGCACGTGCATGAGCACGAGGAAGCTGTCAGTGGGAGACATGCCGCGCTTCTTACAGTGCTCTGAGGACGAGCTCCGTCCAGCTGCTGGATGCCTTCAGAACTGCCCTTGTGGAGGCAGTTTAGGTACAGCAAAGGTTCCCGAACATCTTCCTGGGAAGCCAGAAGGCAGAGGCCGACCTCACAGATGGCACAAGGAGGCCGCAGAGCCCTTCAGGTACATGGCCAGGCCTGAAGGCACATTCTCAGCCGTCACTGAAGTGTCCCCGGCATCCAGCATGCTGTGATCGCTGCTGGCATCACTGGCAGCGTTGGCACAGGTCTCTCTCTGTATATAATGTGAATCGCAAGAGGCTAGAAAGTGGCCCTCCACACTTGATGTAGTGTCCTTCATTGCCTCATCACAGATTCTGCTGATTGCTGGCTAAGGCAGAGAATAGAGACAGGACTCGCAGCTGATCTGTCCGGGATCTTGCAATCTTGTCTGGAGGTCTCAGGCACGACAGTAGATGGGGCAAGAGATGCAAGGGCTCCAGATGGATGTCCTGCCAGTTCTATCACAGCATACTCTTCCAACTCTTGTGGCTCCACCTGCACTCCAACATCTCTGGTCTGGGAGTAACCAGGGGCAGGAATCTGGCCCTCATCCCTCGATGTCACGAAGCATATGCCCAGGGTTCCCTGACCAGTGTTGGCAGCACTTGGGTTTTGGGGTAGGTTCACGCTGTTTGCCCGGGATGTGTCCCAACCAGGCAGCTTCTGTCGCATCCGCTGATGTCTTGGGACAAGCCGTGGGATCCTGCTGCGTCTAACACCCACGGCAGGTGCGTGGTGCCCCGGTACTGCCAGCTGCCCTCCGACTCTGGGGCTGCCGGCTTCAGCACAGCATAGGCATACCACGTGGCTTTCCGTGGGTTTGCCGAGCAGAGGCATGGGAATGGATATTTCCGAAGCTGGAGCCCGCCTCTCAGCTCTCGCTGCCATGCCCTGGACATGCGAAGTGCCCTGAGGACCTGGGGATAGCCGTGTGAGCCTGCTGTCTCTAACGCTCAAGGTGAACGCCATGCAGCACTGTCCTGGCCAGGCACGCTTGATATGACAGTTTGTATGTCAAATACCTGCCGCTGCGCACCCCTATCCTGGTGGCCGCTAGTATTTCTATGTGTGCCACGGCAGTCTGGCCTCCAGGCTAGCCTGGGATACGTGGAGTGGAGTTGTCTTGGGCCGCACAGAAAATGTAGATAAGGAACAAAACTTGTCTTTTATAAGCATATTATTTAGTAAAAGGTAATAAACAACAGCAAAAAAAAAAACATAAATTCAGCGTTGGGCAACAGGCAGCAGCGAGGTTCTCAAGCGGTTCCACAGCGGATGATGGAAACCGCAGCATGCAGCCATCGAGGGCCTATACACGAAACCGCTCCCCTCTCCAAGGTCGGGTTGCAAGAGCTGTGACTGCCCTTTCAGCCTCCAACACTGCTAACAAGCAGGGACCAGGGACATCCTCAGAATCGGAGAACAGTAGCTCCTGCATCACCAGCCAGGCACCATCGGGGCCAGCTCACACTTCCCGTGTGCCTGAGAGCAGTGTCGCGGACTTGACCAGTCAGGGGACATCAGAGTCCTCGAGGCCCTCCCAAGGAGTGGACTACAACCTACGGCCCAGAAAGGAAAGGAAGAACTGGACAGAACGACGGTGCTTTCTCTTGGAGTGCCAGGTCTCAGATTCCCCAGGGCAGCCGCGAACACGCCGTGGGAGCAGGCAGGCTCCAACCCCAAGCTCTGAGAGCTACAGGCAACGGGCAGCAGCGAGGTTCTCGAGCGGTTCCACAGCGGACGATGGAAACCGCAGCATGCAGCCAGCGAGAGCCCGTACACGAAGCTGCTCCCCTCTCCAATGTCGGGTTGCATGAGCAACAGCAAAAAAAACCCCATAAAACCAGCGCTAGATGTGACCTCGTCTTGCGGCTGGTTCAGTGGCGGTGGCCGCGGTTCTTCCCAGGGGGTTCGACAGACATTGTACAGAAAGTTTGCTCGCTCCTGGGAGTTCAGCGCAGCCACATGCCACTGAACACGGGCACTGCCGGGGCCGTGACAGCCGAGAGGAACTGAGCCGGGTGGGGCCAAAGGGTGGGGCTGGGGTGACTGTGACATCACAAAGGACGTGTCAAAGTGCAGGGCTGCTGTTGGGGCCGTCAGCAGGAAGCACTGCTCCACTTTGGCCTGGGCCGTCGGTGAGCACAGCAGCACGGGGAAGGCTGGGCTGGGTCGGGCGCAGGCACCGTCCCGCGAGGGATTTTTGGAGCACGCGCTGATGGCCCAGCGCTCAGGGGAGGGACCCTGTGAGCGGCTCTCTGGGCAGCCAGCACCAGCGCTGGCCTCAGCCCCTGCTGCCTCCCAGCTCCTTTGCCCTGCTCCTGCCTGCCCCCAGGGGCTGTGGCTCCTGGCCCAGCCCTCCCAGCCACGAGCAAACTCCCAGCCAGCCCCACTGACCTCCACTCTCTCTTTTCTTCCAGATCATGGCGTTGGCATTTATCTTCGCCTTGCTGGTGCACACACTGCCATGTGCTGGCGACGAGTTGGACAAGGTCATGCTCAACCGCATGCAGCAGCGTGAGGTGTATCTGCGAGAGCAGATGACAAAGCAGCTGCAGGAGGTGGAGCAGAGCGACCTGGACCACAGCAGGATGGGCATGCGAGCCCTGCTCTTCTCTGCATCTAGGTACTGGGTAATTTTGGAAGTTCTTTATCTTTTCGTTTTTCTGCTTTGGTTCATGCTGAAGATGCAAAAAAACCTTTGGACGGTTGAAGGCAGCAGTGACGATGACAGCTCCTGCAGTGAGGAGGAGCATCAGGAAGTGGACCATCAGGCTCCACTGATGAAGGAAAAGAAGGAGGACGAGTACTTTTTTTACCTTGAGGATTTTCTCTGGGCAGTCCAGAGCCATCGAAGCAGATGAATGTGGATGATGGCAAGAGTGCTAGACCGACAGAGCTGCTGGCTATGCAGGAATTGGACCACTAGCCTTGGATGCAGGCTGTGTAAAGATAGGCTGACAAGATCAAGATAACCGCATTCAAGGAATGTAAAGAAACAGAACAAACAGGATATAGCAACGGGAAGCGATTGGGAACTGTTTTATTCAGGCGATTAAGAGTGCCTTGTATTGTTAAAATGTTTTAACCTTAAGGAATGTAACCTTCTCCCAATCAGATCTTAACACACGCAGCCTTTCTGTGTATACAAGCTTTGAGTTGTTGCTTAAGAAACGAACATTAGCCTGCATCAGGCTGGGTTCCCATCCCTTCATTGCAGCAAATGGTGACCCCGACATTCGGGACTTTGAATAATCCAGCTGCAAGACCCCAAGAACTCTAGAATTAGCTGCTGAAAGGAAGCAGGACAACAAGGAATACCTTGAGAATCAGCAGCTGAAAGGAAGCAGGAAAATGGATCCGTACAATCACCTCCTCGCGATTGGTAGGTGAGCTTGGGGTAACTATGGAAAATGAAGTATCTTGTGAAGAGAGGGACGTTTTTTATATTAGGGATTTAATCCCAAAGCATGAACAGACTCTTTCTAGAACTGACTTAAAACTCATCTTGCGGTGGTTATGGGATAAAATCCCTGATACAGATTCTTCCACCATTTCTACGCTAGAATTATGGGATCGAGCTGGGATTAAGTTGTGGGACACATCCACCCGAGACATTTCTGATGTGCAGAAACTTAACCCCTTGGAGAACTGTCTTTGAGACTCTTAAATCTAAGGAATCTAAATCATGTGCTCCTTCCCTTGGTATAGAGGGGGAATCTTCCTCTGATATGACTCCTTCGCGATCCCCTGTTCCATCTGCTCTGTACCCCCCCCTCCTCAAGCTGCTCCGCTGCCGCCCTCCTCCCCGCCCACGTCGCTTGCAGCTCCCAAAGGATCGGTTTGATCCCGGTCCAGTAAATCTGATGGGCAAACAGAACTTTTTCCCTTCTGACGATGGACTGAAGGGGACCGGAGGCAGAAATGTTGCTGCTCCCACAGTGTACTACGGTGCTTTGGAGAAGAACCCAGTCATGTACAAAAGGACCGTAAAAAGTCTAGGCAAGATTATGCTGTTCTGGCTCAACCCTGTCCCTGGCATGGGAAGAGGCTACACAGGCCAAGAGAATGCCAGTCTCAGTTCCCTGTTGCTGCACGGCCCTCCGATCTGTCGGAAAACGGGAAGAAGAGCACGAGCTCCCACGAGCTGGCCCCTGCCTGGGCAGCAAACTGAGACCAGCTACCGCCGGCAGCACAGGAGTGGATGTGGCCCCCGCCCAGCCAGTGATGCTGACTGATACCAACGTGACTCTTATCCCAGCAGCCATCATGGGTCCCCTCGGGAACAGGTGCAGAACCCTCCTGTTAGGACGTTCTTTTGTTAAATGGATGGGTCTTTTTATTTTACCGGATGGACGATATATTAACAGCAGCAGAACAAGAAGAGATGTTTGTAATGCTAATACAGCGAGGTCAACATCATTTATCAATTTTACAAGCTTCTGATCCAGACTGCAACTACAGGACAAATCTCTGGTCATCCCCCCGAACATCAGTTACTGCATAATTTGAGTGATCCATCCCTTACTAGAAATGTTTTACATTCACATGTTCCAATACCTAATGCTGTTACTGTATTTACAGAGGCAGGACACACCGAGCAGTGGTTCTCTGGCATGCAACTGCTACAAAATAGCAGCCGGATGTGCACAGAGCTTTTCAAATTTTTGCAGAGCAAAAGATTAACATAATTGACTCTTTGTATGTTGCAGTTATCATTTGGTAAATTGAGGGATCTTTTCTTAAGGAAGTTAACAACCCTGTTTTCTTTGCACAGCTCACGCAAGTTTTGCACTAAACAGATGTCACTCGTGCTCCTGAATTTGTCCGTCTCAAATATGTGCGCGATAACAGAGCTGCATATACCTGTAAAAAAGGAAAAAAAAAAAAAAAAAAAAAAAAGGGGAATACGGGAGACACACCACTAGAAAGGTTATGTAAGACTTTGCCTGTGCTTCATTTTTTGAATCCTGATCATACAGATACACCTCGAGCAGACTGTCATTATGGGGCCTCCTCAATGCTCAAAGAACGGTTGATGGTTAATATTTGGAATATGGCCACAGGGCATTGGGAATGTCCCTTACCACTGATAACTTAGGGTCCAGGATATTCTTGTGTTTCCATAGGGACTAGCCCTATATGGATTCCAGCTTTGGCCTCATCTCAAGGCAAAAAATATCATCCAGCCTTCAAAATAACTGGGATTGTGTGTTTCTTATTGTTCTGTAAATTGTTGCATTGTAAATAACTTATGCATGCCATAGTGAATGATGAAAAACAGCTGGATTATCCACTGGATGGTATATTAGTAACAACACTGGTCGTGGTATGACAAAAGTGCGTGATTTTCCTGTGTTACCAATGTATTCTTAAGAATTAGAATTATTAGCTATTATTTAGGTTGTTGTGTGCTGCTTTTTCTATTTTTAGTGGTAGATTAAATACAAAAATGAACAGGATTCGACGTTTCCACTGTTGGAATCTATGGAAATAACCTTTTTACTTTAGTTGCATCCTTTCATCACTGGTTATAATGTCATTAACCTATCAATTAGCCTTTTCTTAGTTTGTCGAGACAAAACCTGGAAAGGAATCCCAGGCAAAGGGATGACACTGGACTGTAGAACGAGTCACTCTCTTTCATCCACTAATCAGAATTTTAAAAATGACTATGCATCACTCGACACAAAAAGCACACGCTATCTTACTTCAATTCAACATTCTAACAGAAAATGCTTGAATATTGCTCAACAGATATTTTAGTTCACTGATTCTTTCAATTGTAACCCGTATCAGGGACCTAAAGGCCCCTGACTGAAGAATGATCTTGGGAAGGAACGAAGTATTCTGATAGTTTTAAGGATATTCATGGCTATAAGCATTTTTTAGAGAGAGATGACCAGGAGCAAAGCCACTCCCGGGTACGGTATCAGGCCCAGAACATCAGCAGCCAACCCCAGTGATGCTTCAGGACAGCTGCATGCAACACCCACATGCTGGCTCGGGATGAGAATGCCGATAATGAGCCCCGAATGAGCATGCCCCAAGGCCCAAGTGCTGAAAGCACCAACCAGGGAACCCTGGGCATACGCTCGGTGACATCAAGGGCTGAGGGCCAGATTCCTGCCCCTGGTGACTCCGGAATCAGAGATGTTGAAGTGCACGTGGGGCCGCAAGAGTTGGAAGAGTATGCTGTGATAGAACTGGCAGGACGGCCGTCTGGTGCCCTGCAGCTTGCATCTCTTGCCCCATCTGCTGTCGTGCCTGAGACCTCCAGACAAGATCTGCAGGATACAGCAAGACTGCAAGATCGCAGACAGATCAACTGGGAGCCCTGTCTCTATCGTCTGATTCTGCCAGCAATCCGCAGAATCTGTGATGAGGCAATGAAGGACACTACATCAAGTGTGGAGGGCCACTTTCTTGCCTCTTGCAATTCCCATAACGTCCAGGGAGAGACCTGTGCCAACGCTGCCAGCGATGCCAGCACGGATCACAGCATGCTGGATGCCAGGGACACTGCAGTGATGGCTGAGAATGCGCCTGTGGTCTCCTGTTTTTGCAGTGATACCATGGAGGGTGAGGAAGAAGAAGGGCAAGATGAGTGTCAGGGAGATGCTGCAGAAGCAGCCAGCGTGCCACCGAGCAGATCTGGCTCCTCACCTGGTGAAGTGAAGAGCAGGCCATCGGCTTCCCTTGTCTCTGATGATCCCAGACCTGAGGGGCATTTGCCCACATGCCAGGAGGGAGCAGAAGCTGCAGCCTATCAGCAGGAGGTGAGTAAAGTGCCTGCAATTGGCACCGGGTGTGAAATTGGGCAGTGGCAGGAGTGGTGCCGGAGTGTGCGCTGCAGGGAGATGCCTGGTGCTGTCTCCTTTGCAGCCAGCTCCATGCACAAGGCTGGACATCCCCTCCATAAGCCCTGGCTCGCCTTCAAGCGAGGGGCACAGGAAGGGGATGCCATCCCTGGGACCCTGGCACCCACAGCATCACCAGCCAGTGGCTTACGGGGCTGTGGTTTTGCTCTCCCCACACAGGTTTCTGCAGAGGATGAAGGAGGAGCACAGAGCTCTGAGCGCTTCAGAGAGACCCCAGAGGATGGCCCAGGTACGGCCCCAGGCAGAAAGCCATCCCAGGGAGGAGCCTGCCACCATCGGCTGGCTGGGATCTGTGCCCTGACGTGTCGAGGTCAATCCTCCCTGGGAAATTCCGTGGTGCTGGGGGCAGGCAGGGCCTTGCCTCAGCTTCCGTCCTGTGGATGCAGAATGATGATCCATCTGATCCCGATCCTGTCTCCTCCACGTCTTCTCCAAGATGCAGAGCCCGTGCCATGGGCAATAGAGACAGCCGACTCCCAGAGCTTGCCCCAAGACCTCAGGAACCTGACACCTCCATTTCATGGCAGCATGAGCTGAGAGCAGGAGGCCAGCCCTGCAAGACTCGTCACCCATTTTCCTGCCTCTGCATTCCAGACCCAAGCCTGCGAACACCTGCAAGATGAGCCCAGGGGCTGGCCACCAAGCCTGCTGAGATCCCCGCAGCTCAGACAGATGCTCAGAGGAGGGCACCACAGACACTGGTGCAGCCTCTACACCACAGAAGGGCTCAGAAGGGCAGGCAGGTCCTGCAAAAGAGCAGAACAAGGACAAGAAAGCAAACTTGACTCTTGCTGATGTGACTGGACTGAAATGACCAAGAACCCTTTCCTAAGACATTGCAGCTAACAGAACTGACAATCTGATTGAGTACAAGGTACTGTGACTCACGTACTCAGCTCCAGCATTTATCTAATCCTTCCATATATTCTTTGAAAATGTTCTACTGGACATATTGAAACCAGAACTCTGTGTAAGAACTAAATCTGTGTATTCCATCTAACAATAATAAAAATGCCATCAACCCAGCTGAGTGCTAAGCTCTTCCTGATAACTTCCAGTTTACCCTGGTGTATGGTGTATGGTTAACAGAATGAATAACACCAAATAGAGTTGTAGCCAAGATGTTTTACCAACGGTACAGTTAGAAAGATCATCGTGATGCACTTACTGTCGTGGCAGGACCTGCGCGGTCCACTGCCTGCCTCCCCATGTAAACACCAATTGGTCCTGTGATTCTTCAGCAGTGGGAATACCGAAGAATGCATTTGCCAAGTCTAGGAGACAACGAAAAGTTTTGATTTCAGATCACTCCCTTTAATTTTGCTAAATAACTAAGAAGAATAGAACAAAATTCAGGTGCATCTGGAGGTGCCCATTTTGGGGCAGTTAGTGGGGATGAGAGCAGATAGATTGGGGTGAGGGAAGTACAGGTAAGATGTGACTTTTAAAAACTGCTTGTTCCAAATCCACACTAAAAGGGCCGTGCACCTAATGAAAATTTAAGTACATCTTGAATGGTTAAATTCAAAGTAAACAAGTCTAAATCACCCCTTCCCAAGACAGCTGTTGAATAGCAGAAGGTCTCAGACTCGATGCCTCTCAGTTAGCCTACACTTGCAGGTATGACTGGTACTCTAAAATGAAGCAGTCAGAGCCCCCTTCTTTAAAACAGTAACAAAGATGCTTCTGCCTAACTCTTCCCCCAGGTTGGAGGGTAAAAGTCCTCATGTCCCCCTGTCTTTTATTTCTGTCATACCTAAAAATATTACGGAAAGACATGGGTGTTTATTTCTACATAATGAGTGCCTACTTTGAAAAGAATCTGCATCACTTGCATGCACAGAAGAAGCACAGCAAAGAATAAACACATTGTGCCTGCTGGTATGTGCACATGTATGCAAAGTTTTTTGCGTGAATGCTGCTAAATGTTTGTGAGGTTGTTCTCAATTTATTTTCTGTGATATTGCATTGGTGTGTACTGGTTTAGACTGGGTGGCACTGGTGAGGGTAGTGGTGGAGGAATGGTTTCTCCCCATTCCCCCCAGTTCCTCCCGTTTCCCACTGGTCTCTGGCGGCCTCTGTGATTCCATACTGGTCTTTACTGTTCCATAATTGAGTGCACTCCAACGGGTTCCAAGTGGTTTCTATTGCCCACTGTTGGTCCATAATGCTGTCTACTGATGCAGAGTGGTTTAGACAGGTCCATAGTGGTTTAGAGTGGTGCACACTGGTCCAGTAAAATGTGGTGAAGAAATGGGTTCTGATGGTCCCTTCTGGTTCCTACTGGTTCCTAGTGGTCCTCATGGATCTCCATTGGCAACTGTGGGTCCGTACTGGTTTCTGGGAGGGCGATCTACAAATGAAAAAGGAAATACTGGCAAAACCCAGACCTAACAGAAAAAAAAGTAGACTGGTTGTAGGTAATATTAGTTGTACATTGATAGGAATGGATGTCTTTTAATGAATTGTCTGGTTTCAAAGGTGCAGCAGCTTTGAGTCCCCTTTGTTCGAGACGTAGTTGTGGTGCACGTGATGTCTCAAGACCAGCTGTTCCTCTCTGGGAAAAGAGGCTGAATCTTGTGCTGCTCTGTCATTCACCAAAGCAGCCTGCACGCTCAGCTGGGTGGCTCTGCCTCCATCTGCCCAAGCCGTACTGTGCCTCCCTGGCGGGCGCAGCCTGCCCGCACCGTGCTCTGTGTATAACTCTGATGCGTGCACCTCAACAAGCTCAGATGTTGCTGCTCGTTTGCCACAGCTGCAAGCACACGGCGCTCCGGCACCGAAACGCACTGCAAAGCCGCTCGTGCTCCTCCTGCCGTCAGCAGACAGCGCTGGCAGCCGGCCGCTCGTCCCATCCTGCAGGGGTCCCACCCTGGCCCGGGTCCCCCCCGGACCCACCCCTGTGCAGAACCCGGCGGTGGCACAGCCCTTGGAACTGTTGGCTCTGTGACATCGGCACCGACAGCAATGGGCACACTGCAGCCGCAGTCAATGGCCATGAAGCAAGGCGCGATGGGCTGCTGCTCTGCTGTGGGAGTTATGGTGCTGCTGCTGCTCCTCCTCATGCCGCTGGCCGCGTGCCGGCCCGCGCACGGCTCCTCGAGTGTCTGCGAGTGAGTGATACCCGGACAGCGGCTCACGTGCAGCGTGAGCGGGGCGAGGGAGCAGCCGGCAGCGGCACTCAACATCTTTCTCATTGCAGCACTTGCGGGCTCCGGCCCATGGTCTCTCAGTCTGGGGGAACACGCATCGTGGGCGGCACGGATGCCCCGCTTGGGGCCTGGCCGTGGATCGTTAGCCTTCAGAGTAGATGGTTTGCGGGCACGGGACACGTTTGCGGAGGGTCCCTCATCAGCTCGCAGTGGGTCCTCACGGCAGCGCACTGCTTTGACTACGCGAGGTAAGGGCTGTCCCTTTCCTTGCAGTCCAGCCAGCGTGTGGGTGTTCCTGGGTGCACCCCTCCTGGGTGCTGCAGGACGCGGCCGTGTTCCCGCTGACCCCTTTCTCCATCCTTCCCCCAGTCCCAACACACCGTGGCACGTGGTGATCGGTGCCAACGATTTGACTCACCTGGGCCCCGGAGCTGTCGTACGCAACGTGAAGCGGGTCATAGCGCACGAGTTTTACGACAGAGACACCATGGCCAACGACATTGCCTTGCTGGAACTGGACCAACCTGTCCTCTGCAGCTCCTACATCCAGCTCGCCTGCGTGCCCGACGCCTCGCTGGACATGGCAGAGCTCTCAGAATGCTATGTCAGTGGCTGGGGACACGTGGGTCTGAGATGTGAGTATCCAAAACGCGCAACTAAAGCTTGGCGTGCTGCTGAGGCAGGGGGCAGGCATCCTTGATGGTGGCACTGAAACCCAGGGTGACACGCACCATGGTGATGTGTCCGTAGAGAGGGGTGGGCCTGACCCATTTCCCAAAGCAGGGAAGCGTCGGTACGTCTCAGGAAACAAAGCCAAGACCTAGGGGAGGGGATTCAATCCCAAACAGGATGAGAACCGGCAAGGAGTTGACGCTGCCAATTCTGCTCTTGCCCTCAGCCCAAGAGGAACCTGCCAAACCATATCACATCCTGCAGGAGGCCAGGGTCCGGCTCATTGACCTCAGACTCTGCAACAGCACCCACTGGTACGGCGGGGCCATCCATTCCCACAACGTGTGTGCTGGTTATCCACAGGGCGGCATCGACACCTGCCAGGTAGGAGCTGCCCCCCCAGGTGCTCTTGGTGCCCTGGAGGTCCAGAGCCAGTCCTGAAACATGCCTCTCCCCTGAGGCCAGATCATTGCACAGAGATGAGGGAGGGAGAGCAACTTTCCACGCCTGCAGCCCCCTCCCAAAAGCTTTTTTAGGCTCTAGCACCTAAGCGGCGCTTTTCTGTGTGGTGAATGTGGCTCTAGGGAGTGTTGTGAGAAAGCCAGTTCTGCGGCCGATGTGGTCGCCCAGTAACACTTTGGCCTTCTCTCCTCCTCTGCAGGGCGACAGCGGTGGTCCTCTGATGTGCAGGGATAAAAGAGCCGAGTACTTCTGGCTCGTTGGCGTGACCAGCTGGGGGAGGGGCTGTGGGAGAAAGCACCAGCCTGGAGTCTATGCCTCCACTCAGCACTTCCGGCACTGGATCCTGGTGCAGATGGGACTGCTGCCAGCAGAAGTGCCCACTACAGCACCACCTCCAGCGTATACATCTACACCGTACCAGAGGCCAACGCAGTCCAGCCCGTATACCGCGTGTCCTTTTCCAGCCCAGAAAGTGTGGGATTTCATCAGTCGGCTCCAGGAACTGTTGCATTGGTTAAGAGGAAACCAGGCTGAAATAGCCACGTGACCCACGGCAGGCTGCGGTGCAGCATGACCCCTTTCTCCCCTGTACATACTTAAGTGCTATCTGTCCTATCTTCTGTCTTTTGATTTCACTTGAATGTTGATGTTTACTCTGTTGGAGAAATAAAGTTTTTCTTTTTCACAGCAATCCGTGTCCCTCTTGAGTTCAATCTCCTCTGCCGGGCAAAGACTTCCATACCTGGTACCTGCAAAAGGAGGAATAAGGAATAAGGGATAAGGGAGGTCTGATATCAGATGAAAGGAAGGAGAAGCGCACCAAAGAAAAAAAATCTTGGGAGTGATGAGTAAACTAACTCCTCAGAAAGACAGCAATGAGACGAGATGCTCTGGTGACAAGAGATACGATTCATAGCAAAATTCCCATGAAATAAGAAGCCAGGAGCCAGTGTTCTCTTGCCATCTCTGGGGATGACTCAGTGCTCACGAGGGTTTCACCAGGAGGAAACTCTGCTCCACGTGCCTGGTCACCTCTTTCCTGGAATGCGTGGCTGCCATTCATCAGAAAACAGAAGAGGAACTATACGCATGTGTACAAATACTGTGCTTTCTCATCAAGCTTTTATGCAGTTGTGTTTTCAAATCCAAACTCAGCTGTTTGGATTGCTTTGTAACTTACATTCAGATTCTATGGCCATCACAGTTTGCTCCCAAACTGAAGGCTCCTCTGGAATTATGACTGATGTAACACTGAACAGCAAATCGTGCTCACGGATTTCATTCTTCCCAAGGAGCCCAGTACCTAAACGGAGGACAAGAGAGAGGCAGAGACAAACAAAGACATTAGAGAGATCTGTGAGACAATCGTGGGAAGCAGTAATCTCAGAACATTGTGTTCCCTGGCACTGACAACTCTTTTTGTAAGCATCATGGCAAAGGAAAATCTTCATTCTCTTACACCAAAAAATAATCTCCATGTTGAAGGTCGTTATAAATTTGACTTGACCACTCCCGTGATCTCTAAGCTGAGTATAAACATAGGTTATTTTAACATACAAATAACTGATTGGATATTTATCTTCTGGCTTTGTCTCCCAAACCATTTTATAATTCACACACACACATTTAATTGTATGCTTTAAATGAATTGGTGTTCACGCTGTGCCTGATCCTCGTTATGAAAATACATTTTCTGGGTAGAAGAGATGTTTTTATAAGACACAGTTTCACTTTTGGTCCATGCTGGAAATAATCCAAATAATGTCCGTGGAGGCAAGTCCTAAGATTAGACTGATGGTCTGTAAGATGGCTGTGCTGGCATGTTTGATTTACACTGCAGAACCGTGACTTTTGAAGTTCTTTGAGATATTCAGATGCAAAGTCCAGTTAAAGCACAGACTACAACAGGCTAACAAGATGTCTGCAGAACTGATGGTTTTGTTTTTCTAAGAGATTTTGGTTTTCTAAGAAAATTGCCCTGGTCCTGCTGTTATCTGCCCTTTCAAGAGTTGACTCCCCTCCTGTTTACAGGCTCCTTTTAGGCACTGAAAGGCTGCAATGAGGTCACCCCGCAGCCTTCTTTTCTCTGCTCCCTCAGCCTGTCTTGGTAGGGGAGGTGCTCCAGCCCTCTGAGCATCTTTGTGGCCCTCCTCTGGACCCTCTCCAACAGCTCCCTGCCTTTCTTGTACTGGGGGGTGCAGACCTGGACGCAGTACTCGAGATGGGGCCTCACAAGAGGAGAGTAGAGAGGGACAATCACCTCCCTGTCCCTGCCGGCCACCCCTCTCCTGATGGAGCCCAAGATCCCGTTTGCTTCCCCCCTCTCCTGATGGAGCCCAAGATCCCATTTGCTTCCAGAGCTGCAGGAGCACGCTGCAGGCTCATGTTAAGTTTTTCGCCCATCGGGACCCCCAGGTCCTTCTCCACAGGGCTGCTCTCAAGGACTGCTCTTTCCAGTCTGTGTAGATGCCTGGGATTCCTCCGGCCCAAGTGCAAAACCTTGCACTTTGCTGTGTTGAACCTCACTCTGTTCACTCAGGCCCAAGTTTCAAGTCTGATGAGGTCCCTCTGGATGGCATCCCTTCCTTCCACCGTGTCACCCTCACCACTCAGCTTGGTGTCATCAGCAAACGTGCTGAGGGTGCACTCAGTTCTGTCGTCAGTGTCACTGAGAAAGATGTGAAAGAGCACCGGTCCAACACAGACCCCGGGGAGATGCTGCTCGTTAGCAGCCTCCACCTGGACACAGAACCGTGAATCACCACCCTCTGTCAATTTCGTGTCCATCAAGTGGTCCACCCATCAAACCCACATCCCTCCAATTTGGAGATAAGGATGTGGTGGGGGACCATGTCACAGGCCTTGCTCAAGACCAGGTAAATTACATTTGTCGCACGCTCATTCCTCACGTGGTCAAGCATGTCATCCAGGAGGATCTGTTCCGTGATCTTCCCAGGTACAGAGGTGAGACAGCAGCTCTCTTTGGTGGTACATTCATTTCTCTGTGCTTCTTGCTGAAGCGACCTGTTTGCTCAAAGCTATGAGACCTAGTTTTAACAAATCTATAGATTCAGTCGAATTCAATTCCTTGGTTCAGGATCACTGAGAAATTCTGTGATGGTGTGAGGGATGAACTGGGAAGCACTGGGAACAAGGGCTGGGGATACTGGATGGCACTGGGAGCGGGTGTGGGGGGAACTAGGAGGCACAGGGGCTCCAGCGGAGGCCATAGGGAGGCAGTGGAAGCGTATGTGGGGTGGACTGGGGGCCGCTGCGAGGCAGTGGGACCGTTGCAGCAGGGAGCTGGGAGTGACTGGGAGCCCCTGGGAATGTGGCTGGTGATTCTGGGAGGCACTGGATGATGAAGGGGTGGTTAATGGGAGCCACTGGGGATAGCTGGGAGGCAGCTGGAAGGGAGTGAGCACCCGGGGCCGGGCTGAGCGGGGCTCTGAGCAGCAAAGGACGTGCAGCTGTGCTCTCCACTTTGATTAAGGAGTATGAGAATGAGTTTCAAGACGGCCAAGAAACCGTCCATTGATGTTTGAGACACTGCTTTCGGTTGATAGAAATACATAACAGTTTATGGGCCAGTTCAGCCCAGTTCCATGATAAATGGGGCCAGGGAGCCCACGTACCAACACCCTGGGAAAGGGAAAAGGGGGAAAGAAGGGCAGGGAGATGGGCCTAAAAACAAAACAGTGGCAACGATCTGAGAAGGAAAGCTAATTTACTAATTAAGAAACAGGAATGCAAAATAACATGGTATGATGCAACCTCCTTGGAATTGAAGCTAATAAAACCAAGAAATCAATGGGAGAGGGAGTGTCGGAAAAGTGAAGGCCTTGCTCTAATACTGAAGGTGAGGTGGCGAGGAGCATGCGCTTCTGGAATGATGGGATGAGCAGTATCCCTCTGCACACAGACATCTGGTGCTGTGTCTGCCAGGTTCCCTTGTTCTTGTGCTCGGTGGAGCCTGTCTGTAAAGGATGCAGCCCAGAGGATAAAGCGTCTGTGATACGGAGCCCTAGAGCAGAGATAGAGACAGAGCAATAAGAAGCTGGAAATCAGGGTGGAAATGAAAACAAGAAGCCTAACCCCAAGGCGAAATGGTGAAGCCCTTTATCAGAAAGCAAAGTTGTAAAGCAGCTCATTGAATGCCGCTGGACAAATGGGGCCGTCTGCTCTCGGTGAATCCATAATCGTGATCGTTTCCGGATTGAGTGCTGAGTTGGGCAGCACTCAGAGCACTGACCTGTAATGGCGTGCCCAGCGGCTGCAGCCTTCTGCCGCTCCTCCCCTCAGTCCTTCAGCGGCAGCAGAATTGTGCATCGTCTCCCCCGGCTGTTCACTAGGCAGGACTGGAAAGAAACGCCGGCTCGTCTGGCGGCGAGTAGTGCGGGGTTACAAGTAGCCGTAGTCGTCGGCTACGGCCATGTCTATCTTGCGCTGCACGAGGAACTCACGGGGCCGATCTTCATCTGGTGGGCCGCCCGCTCCCGTTGGTCCCGGGTCAGCTTCTTCATGCGCTCCCGCTCGGGCCGCTGCTCGGCTGTGATGGGCAGCGACTCCTCCAGTAGTGTGGGTGCCAGCCTGGGCCCCACGCAGGGCACAAAGTCCACGGAGCGCTGTGGCCGAGGCTGCTGCTCGTGCAGCTGTGAGGGTGGGTCCCTCGGCAGCGGTGCGCTCCTCAGCGGGAACGGGCGCAGGCAGCTGGGCGCCGTCTTCTTGTCAGCGTCCTGCTGTCTGGCCGTGCTGCCTGGTGGTGCCGGCGCTGCCTCTTCTGTGCTGCCGCGCTGGGGCCGGGGGGAAGCAGGCCCAGCGCTGGGTGTGGGTTGTGGCTGCACGGAGGGTGGCTGGCGCACCGGCCCCACCGCAGTCACCCTCTGCCCCAGCGGGTGCACAGTCTGGATGGAGTCCAGCAGGTATCTGTGCAGCTCGCTGGCAGGGCCCGCTCGCCCACTGCTGCTGCCTCCTGCGCTGACCCCAGCCAGCTTCGTTTGGCGCCTTGTTTGCGGCCTTTTCTTTCTTTCATCTCCTTGCATGGCGGCAGCTTTCTTTTCTTGGCTGGGGTGCTGCTGGTGGGCTGCTCGTGCCGGGAGCTCTCCCCTTTCTGGGGGGTGCCAGCAGGTGCAGGGCACTTGGCCCGCTTGGTGCTGCCCCTGGTTTTCTTTTCTGCCACCCGGCAGGGGACAGAGCCCGGTGACAGCGGCGAGTGGGCCTGAACCCCCTGAGGCCGCCTTTCCTGCACCTCCTCCATGGGCCGCGTAGGTTGGGCTGAGGGAGGTGTGGTGATAAGGAGGGGGGTTGTCTGTGGGCGGAGCTGTGCACCCACTGGTGGCACGACGGGGCGCAGCAGCGACAGCCCACAGTGCAGCTCAGCCAGGAGCCCGGGAGATGGTGGAAGCCCCCAGAGGGGGTCGGTGGGGGTCACGATGGCCTCCAGTCCCTCTGTGCTGAGCTCTCTGTTTTCCGTGGGGATGTGCGGGAGCTCAGAGATGAAGCACTCAGGGGCAGGGCTGCTGGGGCTCTCCTGGGGGACCGCATCTGAAAAGGCAAGCGCATCCCCTAAAATGGCGATGATAGCCTTCCCACATTCACTCTGTGCAAACGCGCACCCGCGGGCTCTGCAGCACCAGACTCACTTTTGTTCCAGCAGAACAGACCGTGAATGTCCGAGACGTCGTCCGGCACATCCAAACAAGTCGTCACTGCTGGAACAGTAAGAAAATCCCCACAGGGTCAATGCCAGCTCTCCCCTGCTGTGCTCAAGCTAAGGGATCTTAGGGTCCTGGATGAACACTGGGTTCACAGTACAGATCAGAACTGGAAACTGTAAATCCCAGGGATTAAGACCCCCAACAACACACAAGAACAACAGTCCCAGGAAAGGACAGACAGAAAGAATAACGAGGAGACCGTGCACCAAGCCCAGATGTCTGTTGTGTGTCTGTACCTCTCTCAGGTGCAGTGTCACACTCCATGCTCCTCCCCTGGCTTTCTGCAAGGCTGCGCTTCCAAGGAAGGCCACTTGCATCAGCTTCTGACAGAAAGGAGAGAAGAAATACTTGTAAAGCGTCTCTTTGGAGGAAGATGTTAGCATAGCCAGCCACAAACTTGTCGTCTTCAAGTGTAGTTTATTCAAAATGCCCTTCCGCTGTTACCAAGCTGTGCCATTTCTGCAGTCAGCACAGATCTGCAGTGTCCTTTCTTCTCTCCTCTGTCACACGAAACCCTTCATGCCGCCCCATTTAGAGGCAGGTACCCACACCACAGCTCACAAGAGGCTCTTACCTGCAGGGGCTTTCCGTTTCCCCCCATGCCCGGCACTGTGCCATGGACGCGCAGGCTCCATCCCTACAACAACAGATGGCGTGTTGATTTCACAGCCAGCAGCAGCCAGCAGCAGCCGTACAGAGGGGTGCCGCTGGAGCTGGCAACTCCTTCCCAGCCCAGCTTTTCTTCTGAGACACCTCGCGGCGACCACCCAGCACCAAGCCCAGCTCACCTGTTGGGCCTGCTCAGCCTAAGCTGTGCCCAGCTCACGCACACGCCGCAGCGCTGCTTCTGATGGGCTGTCCCAGGGTGATCTCTGCCAAGAAGGCCCAGAGCTCAGTCTCGGTGTGCAGCACGCTCACCGGAGCACCAGCTCTGCTCACCTCCTGCGGAACAAATGCTCCCACCCCGGCAACGACTGTGACCTCGGTGAGTTCTCCCATCGATTCTGTGCCCTCATCAGAAGCAAAGGGCGTGGTCACCTCCAAGGTTCCAAATTTTTGGAATCCAACACCAGGGTCACCCAATGGGGTTGTCTGAAGTCAAATAACGGAGAAATTCAGATGAGTCTTGTGCAGACAGCTCGGGTCATCCTCTCGCTCGGGCACTGCACGATGGGACCCAGGAGACACTGGCCCCGGGCTGCCTCCAGCTTGGAGGCTGGAAGGGTTTGAGCTTCCATGCAATCGGCAAGCATTTGGAGGAGCCGGCCCTCTGCGTTTCATGGGGACAGACAAGTCCTTCTCGGGAAGCCAGCTCGGCAGAGGCAGCAGCACTCTGCTCTTGGGCCGCAGCGCTCCATGGCCAGGTGCTGCACTTCGTCCTGGGCACCCACACGTGCTCCGACTCTCGTGCAGGTTTCTGCAGGGTTTGTGGCTTCCTGCTGGGGAGCTCCTCACGTTCTCCTGCAGCTGCCCCCCAGCATCGTTCCTGCCTCCTCTGGCTATGGGTTGCATTGGTGTGTACTGGTTTAGACTGGGTGGCACTAGTGAGGGGAATGATGGAGGAATGGGTTGTCCCGCTTCCTCCCGTTTCCCACTGGTCTCTGGTGGCCACTGTGGTTCCATACTGGGCTTTACTGTTCCATACTGGTGTGCACTCCTACTGGATCCCAGTGGTCTCTATTGCCCACTGGTCCATAATGGTTTCTACTGATGCATCGTGGTTTAGACAGGTCCATAGTGGTTTAGAGTGGTGCACACTGGTCCAGTAAAATGTGGAGAAGAAATGGGTTCTGATGGTCCCTTCTGGTCCCTACTGGTTTGTACTGGTCCATTAGTGATCCAGACATGTGTGGGAGAAGGTGGTGGGGAAATGTATACTGTGGAGTCCTACTGGTACTTACGGGACTGTACGGGTTCATACTGCCATGTGCTGGTTCCTAGGGGTCTCTATTGACCAGTGTGGGTCCATACTATTCCTTAATGCTCTAATCTGTTTCTTAGTGGTCCGTACTGGTTTATTTCTGAGTTTCACAGGGAAGCACTCAGCATAACTGAGCGTGTACACTGTTTCCATTGGAGTACCTGATCTAAAGCTGCTGTTTTATCAGCACAAGGGGCTGGGATGGGACAGAACCAGGACAGCAGCCAAAGGGCTATTCCATACCAGGTGACATCATGCCATAAAGCTGGAAAACCAGTGGTGAGTTGGGCGGACAGAAGCAGCTGCAGTTCGGGGGTGGGCTGGGCATCACTCAGTGGAGTGTGAGCAGCTGCACTGCTCGCCCCTTGTTTTATACAATGTGTGTCTCTGCGTATTATATTATATGCTGTCATTGCCATTACAGTTTTTTTCTCTTAATAAACAGTTTTTATCTCAACTCTTGTGTGCTACTGTGTTGTTTATTCTTTTTTTTAATATTCTTTTTTTTAATAATTATTCAGTCTTGCTCTTGGTCAGTGGACAGTGAATCCCCTTGTCTGCACACAGATCAGTCCAAACTAACTCTTTCTCCTATCAGCCTAACTTCATGAAGGACTCCTGATCAAGACTAAAAGGTACAATTTAAGCTCCAGGCCGTAAGATTTTTGCCAGCTTCAGTAGGGAAAGTCCTCATGCCAGTGTGGAAGCTGCGTGTTATTTGTGGGATGACCTAGAGCTTCCTTCCCCAGAGCTGCAGGCCAGGAACAGATGACGTGGTTGCAGAGCTGCAGTTCCTCCCCTCTGACTGAGGCAGATGGAACGGGACAGAAGAGGAAAGCAGAGTGCGGCTGCATTTTCCGCGTGGCTCTCAGATCCTGCGTTGTGCTGAGAAACGTGCTGAGCCACTGTGCCTATTGGTGATGGTTAGCTCTGTACCTCTGCCATCATCTTTATTCCCAGCTGTTCCTGTGTGTAATGCTCCACACTGGGACCCTGCAGAGCCCAAAGTCCTCCTTGGCTGCTCTCGCTCGCCTGGAGGTTGCAGGGTGCTGTGTGTATGAGATGGTTCCTGCACTGAAAGAGATGAATTGGGATTTGTTTTTCTCTGCTTAGACAATGTTACCTGTAAACCTGTAATTCAAAGCGATGTTCTTCATGTTTGCTCTTAGCATCTCTGTGTGCTGGGTCCACAGCTGAGAGCTGTGGTGCTTGAGAGTCCAAAGCCTCAGGGGGGATTTGGGGGTGATTTTCCTGCTTTCTTTCTAAGGAGGGGACTGCAGGTGCCTCAGGGGGGATTTGGGGTGATTTTCCTGCCTCGGAGGGGATTTGGGGGTGATTTTCCTCCCACAGGGGGTGATTTGGGGGTGATTTTTCCGCCTCCGGGTGGGATTTGAGAGAGATTTTCCTGCCTTAGGGGGGTTTTGGGGGTGATTTTACTGCTTTCTGGGGAGGGGGAGGGGACTGTCGGTGCCTCAGGGGGGATTTGGGGGTGATTTGCCTTCCTCAGGGGTGTATTTGGGGGTGATTTTCCCGCCTCAGGGAGGGATTTGGGGGTGAATTTCCTGCCTCAGGGCTGGATTTGGGGATGAATTTCCTGCCTCAGGGGGGATTTGGGGGTGATTTGTCTCCCTCAGGGGGGGATTTGGGGGTGATTTTCCCGCCTCAGGGGGTGGATTTGGGGGTGATTTTACTGCTTTCTGAGGAGGGGGAGGGGACTGGCGTTGCCTCAGGGGGGGATTTGGAGGTGATTTTCCTGCTTTCTGGGGGGGATCCGGGTGCTGACCCACCTTGCGCAGCAGAAGCCGCTTTTGGACGTAGACAGCCACCGTGTCCCACAGAGTGGTTTGCTCTAGGAAGGAGATGAAAAAGCCGATCACACTCCGCCCTTCCAGCCCTCCTGCAACCCCCCGGAAGTGCACAAGCGCCTGAATTTAATGGTTATAACGACCGTGAGCACGGTGGAATAAAGGGCGGACGTGCCGCTCCTCCTGAAGGACACGCGGATTCTGTGCCGGTGACCGCCGGGACACGGTGACCCAGAAAAAAAGGCGGGAAGGAGCGGCGCTGGTGTAAAAAGCTGAAGGATTCTGAGGCGCAACGGGCGACCCCTACGCCACGCTGCGCAGCTCTGTGGGGCTGGGGTCGCCCCGTGTCCTCTGTGTGGGGCTGGGACCCCCAGATCGCATCTGTCTGTGGGGTTGGGGTCTCCCCATGTCCTCCATGTGGGGCTGGGACCCCCAGATCACGTCTCTCTATGGGTCCCTGTGGGTCTCTATGGGTCTTGGTGGGTCTCTTTGGGTCCCAGTGTCTCTCTGTGGGTCTCTGTGGGTCCCAGTGTCTCTCTATGGGTCCCTGTGGGTCCCAACGTCTCTCTGTGGGTCCCTATGGGGCTCTGTGGGTCTCTGTGGGTCCCGGTGTCTCTCTATGGGTCCCTGTGGGTCTCTGTGGGTCCCGGTGTCTCTCTATGGGTCCCTGTGGGGCTCTGTGGGGCTCTATGGCTCCCTGTGGGTCCCAGTGTCTCTCTGTAAGTATCTGTGGGTCCCAGTGTCTCTCTATGGGTTCCAATGTCTCTCTATGGGGCTCTGTGGGTCGCTGTGGGTCCCGGTGTCTCTCTATGGGTCCCTGTGGGGCTCTGTGGGGCTCTATGGCTCCCTGTGGGTCCCAGTGTCTCTCTGTGGGTCTCTATGGGTCCCTGTCGGTCTCTGTGTGTCCCAGTGTCTCTCTGTAACTCTCTGTGGGTCCCAGTGTCTCTCTATGGGTTCCAATGCCTCTCTATGGGTCTCTGTGGGTCTCTGTGGGTCCCCATGTCTCTCTATGGGTCCCTGTGGGTCTCTGTGGGTCCCAATGTCTCTCTGTGGGTCCCAGTGTCTCTCAGTGGGTCACTATGGGCTCTGTGGGTCCCTATGTCCCTCTATGGGTCTCTGTGGGTCTCTGTGGGTCCCAGTGTCTCTCTATGGGTCTCTCTGTGTCCCAATGTCTCTCTGTGGGTCCCAGTGTCTATCTATGTGTCCCTATGGGTCTCTGTGGTTCTCTGTGGGTCCCAGTGTGTCTCTATGGGTCCCTATGGGTCCCAATGTCTTTATATGGGTCTCTGTGGGTTCCTATGGGTCTCTCTATAGGTCCCTGTGGGTCCCAATGTCTCTCTATGGGTCCCAGTGTCTCTCTATGGGTCCCTGTGTGTCCCAGTGTCTCTCTATGGTTCCCTATGGGTCCCTGTGGGTCCCAATGTCTCTCCATGTGTCCCCATAGGGACCCGTAGAGAGACACTGGGACCCACAGAGAGACATTGGGACCCACAGAGAGACACTGGGACCCACAGAGAACCACAGAGCCCCATAGGCACCCACAGAGCCTTATAGGGACCCATAGAGAGACACTGGGACCCACAGGGACCCATAGAGAGACACTGGGACCCACAGAACCCCATAGGGACCCAAAGAGACCCACAGAGCTCCATAGGGACCCACAGAGCTCCACAGAGCGCAGTATCCCCGACACACAGCGCGCTGCCGGCGCCGCACGGCCACTGCTGTCGGAGCTGTGGGGCGATGAATACGCATGTCCCCGATGAATATGCATGACAGCGATGAATACGCATGACCGCGATGAATACACATGACCGCGATTAATATGCATGAGCCGCACCTTGACACGGCCGCTCGCTCCTCTCTTTGGGTTGCGTCATCGGACCCCTGCCCCACACAGAGAATGTGGGGGTCCCAACCCCACAGACCGACGCGATCTGGGTGTCTCCTGCCCCACACTATGGAAATGGGGGGCCCAACCCCACAGACAGATATGTTCTGGGGTTCCCCCGCCCCTCACAGGGGATGTGGGGGTCCCAGCCCCACAGACAGACGTGATCTGGGGTCCCCCTGCCCCACACAGAGAATGTGGGGGTTCCAACCCCACGGACAGACGCGATCTGGAGGTCCCAGCCCCACACGGAGAATGTGGGGGTCCCACTCTCACAGACAGATGGGATCTGGGGGTCCCCTGCCCCACACTGAGGACGTGGGGGTCCCACTCTCACAGACAGACGCGATCTGGGGGTCCCCTGCCCAGTGACCCATAGAGAAACATTGGGACCCACAGGGATCCACAGAGAGACATTGGGACCCATAGAGAGACACTGGGGCCCATAGAGAGACATTGGGACCCACAGAGACCCACAGATTCATAGAAATATGAGGTCAGGCCATTCCAGTGCCTGAGAACTCCTTCAGAGACCCATAGAGAGACATTGGGACCCACAGAGACCCATAGAGAGACATTGGGACCCATAGGGACATACAGAACCTCACAGAGAGACACTGGGACACATAGAGACCCACAGGGACCCAGAGAGAGATGCGATCTGGGGGTCCCCTGCCCCACACAGGGGATGTGGGGGTCCCAATCCCACAGACAGACGTGATGTGGGGTTCCCCTGCCCAGAGACCCATAGAGAGACATTGGGACCCACAGGGACCCATAGAGAGACATTGGGACCCATAGAGATGCACTGGGACCCACAGAGACCCATAGGGACCCATAGAAAGACATTGGGACCCAAATAGGACACATAGAGAGACACTGGGTCCCACAGAGACCCATAGAGAGACACTGGGACCCACAGAGAGACACTGGGACCCACAGAGACACACAGAGACCCATAGAGAGACACTGGGACACACAGAGAGACACTGGGACCCACAGAGACACACAGAGACCCATAGAGAGACACTGGGACCCACAGGGACCCACAGAGAGACATTGGGACCCACAGAGACCCACAGAGCCCCACAGAGACCCATAGAGACCCTCAGACAGACACGATCTAGGGGTCCCCTGCCCGGGTTCTGCCCTCCTGCCCCGCCCTCCTTCCGTGGTCCCCTCAGCGCTGTGATGTGCGCCGATGTCACAGGGGCTGTGGGGCAGTGGCCGGTGTGACGTGTGGGGCGGATGGCGGAGGGGACTCCGCGCGTCCCGGGCACAGCTCATTGCGGTTGGACGAGGGCGACAGCGGGTCCGACCCGTAGCAAACTGCGTGAAAGACGGCGGCCAGGTCTACCCATAGCAAACTGTGTGGAAGACGGCGGGCAGGTCTACCAATAGCAAATTGTGTTGAAGGCTGCGGCAAGTCTACCCATAGCAAACTGCATGGAAGACGGTGACCATTGAAGTCGCCGGACCCCCTCGTCCCGCTTCTCCCGTCGGCTCAGCGGGGCAGCGTGCGGAGGAGGGCGGCCGGCTGCTGCTGGGATAGAGGCCCTGCTGAGCACTCGGTGTTCACACACGCCATGTCTGCAGGGTCACGGGAGGATGCCGGGGAGCGGGGTGAGAGCTACGTACCCCCACACTTAGCCCCCCGTCCTTGGGCAGTTCGCTGCTGGGGGGTCTGCCCGTTGGGTGGGAGGGGAGGGAGGGGAGTTTCCTTGGTCCGAGGGGCTGCAATTTGGCTGCGGCGACCCTGGGGTCAGGGCACTCACTGCTCCGCTCCGTCCCCTGCAGCGTGCGTGCTGTGCGGCCGCGCGGACAATGACTTGGACATCCTTGGGAGCAAATGCGAGCTGGACGGGCTCTGCTTCCACACGTACTGCGCGGTGAGTCCCCTGCAGCTCCTCCGAGCATCCCGTCGCTTTCTTCCCACCCTCGCAGCATCGCTTTCTCACCCTCCCCCCACCCCCGAAACTTTGCGCAGCTGTTTGCCGGCTGTCTCTGCGAGCAAGAAGATGACATGAGCTTCAGGTTCTCTCGAGAGGACGTCGCGCGCAGAGCCGGGCGGGCAGAGCGGGCGGTGAGGACCTGAGTGGCACAGGGAGGCTGCGATGCCGAGACAGAGCGATCCCAGCTTCTCCAGCCACCCCAGGGCAAAGATCCCCCCCACCCCATCCCCCCAGATTTGGGGATGATGTGTCTGCAGGGCGCGAGCCAGCCCCGGGCTCTCCGGTGGCCGCACAGAGCCCGAGCCTGCTGCTTACGGAGCTGCTCTGTTCTTTCCAGCTCTGTGTGGTCTGTGGCGAAGCGGGGGCCTCCATCGGCTGCGCAGAAACGGGGTGCGAGCGCCGCTTCCACCTGCCCTGCGCCTCCCAGGGGGAGTGCGTCACGCAGTACGTTCACCGCTACAGGTAAGGGCTGCCAGGCCCGGAGGTGGCCGAAGGAGAGAGGAAGGGACCGTGACACCGCCCGGGTGCCTGGCAGGGACAGGGACAGACGGACAGGGACAGGGACAGATGGACAGGGACAGGGACAGAGCTACGGACAGAGCAGGGACAGGGACAGGGACAGATGGATAGGGACAGGGACAGGGACAGAGCAGGGACAGAGCCACGGACAGAGCAGGGACAGAGCAGGAACAGACACAGACAAAGCCACGGACAAACGGACAGAGCCACGGACAGAGCAGGGACAGGGACAGGGACAGGGACAGATGGACAAAGACAGAGCCACAGACAGAGCAGAGACAGGGACCGGGACAGGGACAGACGGATAGGGACAGGGACAGGGACAGAGCAGGGACAGAGCCACGGAGAGGGACAGGGACAGAGCCACGGACAGAGCAGGGACAGAGCAGGGACAGAGACACAGACAAAGCCACGGACAAACGGACAGAGCCACGGACAGAGCAGGGACAGGGACAGGGACAGGGACAGATGGACAAAGACAGAGCCACAGACAGAGCAGAGACAGGGACCGGGACAGGGACAGACGGATAGGGACAGGGACAGGGACAGAGCAGGGACAGAGCCACAGACAGAGCAGGGACAGAGCAGGGACAGAGACACAGACAAAGCCATGGACAAACGGACAGAGCCACGGACAGAGCAGGGACAGGGACAGAGCCACAGACAGATGGACAGAGCCATGGACAGGGACAGAGCCACGGACAGAGCCATAGACAGAGCAGGGACAGGGACATGGACAGATGGACAGGGACAGGGACAGAGCAGGGACAGATGCCACGGACAGACGGACAGGGACAGGGACAGAGCCACGGACAGGGACAGAGCAGAGCAGGGCAGAGCAGGGACAGAGCCACAGACAGACGTACAGGGACAAGGACAGGGACAGACAGACAGAGCCAGGGACAGGGACAGAGACATGGACAGACAGACAGGGACAGGGACAGAGCCACGGACAGATGGACAGGGACAGGGACAGGGAAAGAGCCACAGACAGGGACAGAGCAGAGCAGATCAGTGTCTCCCTCGTGCGCCTCTCCCCCCCTCCCGTCACCCGTCACCTCTCCCGCTCCCATCACTCGTCTCCCGCTCCCATCACCCGTCTCCTCTCCCGCTCCCGTCACCTGTCACCTCTCCCACTCCGGTGTCGCCGCAGCTCCTTCTGCCGGGATCACCGCCCTCGGCAGTCGGTGCAGGTGACGCCAGCGCCGGACACCGTCTGCATCATCTGCACCGATCCCGTGGGGGACGACACCTCCTACGGCACCATGGTGTGCCCGTGCTGCCAACACGCCTGGTTCCACCGCACCTGCGTCCAGGTGGGATCACTCCCCACTCCCCCCCACTCCCCTCTCCCCTCCGTGGGCACACGGGGCCGGAGCTCGGCAGTGCCGGGTCCCACTCGTGCTCACGCTCCCCGCGTCCCGCTCCGCAGCGTCAGGCTCTGTGCGCCGGGATCCTCTGCTTCTCCTGCCCGCTCTGCAGAGACACGGACCAGTTCATCCCCGAAATTCTCACCCTCGGGATCCGAATCCCGGTCAGGTCGGTGTCTTTCGGTCACGTCGTGTGGTCGTGGGGTCCGGGGGGGGAACCCAGAGCTGTGCCCACCCGGCGGGTCGCCGAACTGGGTGTCAGCGTCGCTGGGAAGCCAAGAGGAGAAGGGACGCCGCGGGTCCGTCCTCATCCTGACTCCTATGAGCTCCCTTTCCGTGTCAGGAAACCCACGTGGGAAGACGACGACGCATACGCGTCACTCCGGCACAGACACAACTGCTGCGACGCCGTCGAGTGCCGGTACCCCCACGGCAGGGAGCGGGCAGACAGAGTGGGGTGAGTGACCCCTGCAGCCCCCCAATTACCATCGCAGCCCGGGCTTGGGGACCCCCACCCCCACGCCCCCCCTTAGCATCGCAGCCCGGGTTGGGGGACCCCCACCCCCACACCCCCCCTTAGCATCGCAGCTCGGGTTGGGGTCCCCCACCCCCACGCCCCCCTTAGCATCGCAGCCCGGGCTCGAGGACCCCCACGCCCCTCACACAGCATCGCAGCCCGGGCTCGAGGACCCCCACGCACCCCACTTAGCATTGCAGCCTGGGTTGGGGGACCCCCACCTCCACGTCCCCCCTTAGCATCGCAGCCCGGGTTGGGGGACCCCCACCTCCACGCCCTCACTTTCCCTTTTGTTCCCCCCCCCCCTCTTCCTTCAGGCCGTGGCAGCTGCTGCTGTGCAGCTCGTGCGCGGTGCAGGGCACCCACCGGCGCTGCTCCGACCTGAGCGAGCGCAGCTCCAGCTGGGAGTGCCACTCCTGCGCCTCAGAGGGAACGGGTAAGGGGAGCGAAGCGTGCCGCCCTCGCTCACGTCCCTCTGATGGGAGACGATCCCCCCCCCCCCCCCCATCAACCCCCCCGGGCACCACATCCATCCTGCTCACCTTCCTGCCTCCCTTGCAGAGTCTGGACCCACCTGCCAGGAACCGTCGGGGTCACCCCATGTCTCCCCAACACTGTGGAGCAGCGCTTCCAGCCTCACCAGGCAGGAACCGTCGGGGTCACCCCATGTCTCCCCAACACTGTGGAGCAGCGTTTCCAGCCCCACCTGCCAGGAACTATCGGGGTCACCCCACGGCTCCCCAACACTGCGGAGCAGCAATCCCAGAACGTCCCGGTTAAATCAGAACGAGGACGGCCTGACTGAGCCCCGAGGACGCCGTGGGCACTGCCGCGACTCTGCCCCGGACTTGACCATCCAGGGAACGTCCGAGGACTCAAGACCTTCCCCGACACGTGGCTACAACCTCCGGCACGGACGGGGACAGCGAGCCCGGACTCGAAGCCGCTCTCCTCTGCGGTGTCAGGTCCAACGTTCCCCACCCCGACCCCAACGCGCCGTGGGAGCGGACACACAGAACGCAGCGGGTTCCTCGAGGCGTTCCGTGGCGGCCGATGGAAGCCGACGGACACAGCCAGGGAGAGCCCGGACCAGGAGTCGCTCCCCTCTCCATCGGCGTGAGTCCCGGAGACGGTCTGCTTTACGTCGCACGAGTCGGACCGGGAGGACAGAGCCAGCCCAGGGAGTCCGGAACGTCAACAGCCGATCCCAACACCGCCACCGGAGCGGAACGCTGTGATGTCGGACCTGAGGAGCTCGCCGGGTTGTGACATAGGTCAATATCTGCTGAGAGAGGTCAGATAAAAGTGCGGTGACGACGCTGAGGAGTGGGTCGATGTCTACTGAGAAGAGTCAGATAAAAGTGGGGTGACGACACTGAGGAGCGGGTCGATGTCTGCTGAGAAAGGTCGGCCAAAAGTGGGGTGACGACGCTGAGCCGGGACCCCAAGTCCGTGAGTGTGGGGTGATGACGCTGAGGTGCGGGTCGATATCAACTAAGAAAGGTCAGACAAAAGTGGGGTGACGACGCTGAGGGGACCCCAAGTCCGTGAGAGTGGGGTGACGACGCTGAGGAGCGGGTCGTGTATGTATATATATATAAATAAAAAATCTTAAAAAAAAATAGAGTGACATTGGGACCCACAGAGAGACACTGGGACCCACAGAGAGACACTGGGTCCCATAGAGACCCACAGAGCCCCATAGGGACCCATAGAGACCCACAGGGACACATAGGGACCCATAGAGAGACACTGAGACCCACAGAGCCCCATAGAGACCCACAGAGCTTTATAGGGACCCACAGAGACCCACAGGGACCCACAGGGACCCACAGAGAGACGCTGGGACCCACAGAGAGACATTGGTACCCACAGAGCTGGGGAGGGGAGGGGAGGGGAGGGGAGGGGAGGGGAGGGGAGGGGAGGGGAGGGGAGGGGAGGGGAGGGGAGGGGAGGGGAGGGGAGGAAGAAGGGAAAAGACACTCTCAGTCTGGGAGTCGTTCCGTTTTCACTCCTGCCGTCCTGCTGAGGAGGGGCAGTGTCAGAGCAGTATGGGGGCACCTGGGAGCTGGCCGAGGTGAGCACAGCCCGGCAACTGGCTGCTGAGTTCCAGGGCCATCTTGGGGTCCCAAGCCCCCAGCGCAGCAGACCTTGACGACTTCAATGTTTCCTATGGGTAAACCTGGCCGATGTCTTGTTGCTTCCTATGGGTAGACCTGGCCGATATCTTCAGCTTCCTACGGGTAGACCTGGCCTTCATCTTCCATGCAGTTTCCTAAGAGTTGACCTGGCCGCCGTCTTCAATGTAGTTTCCTAAGACTTGACCTGGCCGCCTTCTTCCATAGTTTCCTAAGAGTTGACCTGGCCGTCGTCTTCAATGCAGTTTGCTATGGGTAGACCTGGCCAACTGTCAATGGTTTACCGGGCTGGCTCGGCCCGGCTCCGTGACGATTGGCGTGGGGGACCTACGGACCCACGCCCCGGGAAAGGGGAAGGGGGAAAGGGAAAAGGCAAAAGGGAGATGGATCTAGAAACAAAACAGCGGCAACGATCCGAGGAGGGAAGCTAATTTACTAAATAAGATAGCGGAAAGCAGAATAACACAATATAATACAATATAATTGGAATTGAGGCTGATTAATCAAATAAAATGAGCAAGAGAGACAGTATCCGATAAACCGGAGGCCTTACGCTAACGCTGAAGGTGGACGGCTGCAACAAACACCCACTGCTGAGTTGATCCCGAAGGGAAGAGAGTGTCCCGGGACCGCAGACAGGTTTTATCTTTTCCCTCTGAGTGGAAAATTCGTGAAAATACAAAGAATCGCACAATCCTCTGGGGAATGGAGTGCTTCTTCTCTTCTGAGACTGGTATACCCACAATTATCCATGATCCACGGGGCTGGAGTATTTACTCTTTCACTCTTAATGCACTACATCATGTTATGATCCTCGAGTCCTACCGCTTTGGATCGGCACAACCGGAGCCGCAGTGACAGATTTTGAGGTGCAGAGGGGTTTTTTCGGGAGGTTTCTGTCTCAGGGGAACCGAGGGAGAGCAGGTAGTCCCTTCAGCTCTCGGCAGCTCTCTCGTGAGAGGCTGACGTGGCGTAGCCGTTGCCCGGGAAACGGCACACCCGCCCACACCTTCAGCTCTGAAAAGGCCTCAGGGACGCGTCGCTGCCCACCAGGCGCAAGGAGGAGCTAACTACGTGTGAGTACCACCCCCTCTCTATTACACTGAAGCTAGGGGCTAAGTGTGGGAGTTGTGGGAGCTTGTGTAGCAGGGTGTAGGATTTCTATCCCTCCTCTCTTGTGAATTCATCCTATTTATTACTGGTCTCTGTGTTCTCACAGTTGTGTTCTACTTTTTGTTTATATATGTATGAAAGACAATAATAAGATAAATAAAAATGTTTATTTATTCTTTTTATTTATTATTCTTATTTCTGTGCCATGGCCTCTACCAGACAGAGGACTTGCCGTAAAAAGACTGTGGCGACCCAGACAGAAGGTCTGCCTAGAAATGTGGCTACACAGGTCTCTGGTTGCAGTGAGTGCCAGAGCCTGCTGCTGCTGGAGGAGGATGGCAAGCAGATCTCCTGCATGAGGTGTGAACAGGTTGAAGATCTGCTTAGCATGGTGATAGAACTGAAAGAGGACGTTGAGAGACTGAGGGCCATCAGGGACTGCGAGTGGGAGATTGACTGGTGGAGTAGCTCCCTCGAGCGCCAGAGAGAAAGGCACCCGGGAGATACCCCGAATTTGGTGGTGGACTCCCTGACCTGCCCCCGTCAGGTTGAGGGGGGGTTTCTGAGGGATGAGGAGGGCTGGCAGAAAGTCCCTGCTCGGTACTGTAGGCGATCTTCCCCTCTGCCTACATCGTGTCCTCAAGTCCCTCTAAGCAATAGCTTTGCAGTGTTGGATGTTGAAGGAGAAATAAGGGGGGAGGAGCGGGAAGATTCTCCCAAGAAATCACCAATGGCAAGGCAGTCGACTCCATGCATTGAGACTGTCGCTGCCAAGAAGGAAAGAAAGGTGATCGTGGTGGGTGGCTCCCTTCTCAGGGGTACTGAGGGCCCCATTTGCAGACCAGACCCGTGCCGTAGGGAAGTGTGCTGTCTCCCTGGGGCCCGGGTCAGAGACATAACTAGAAGACTCCCAGATCTGATACACCCCAATGACTACTATCCGTTGCTCATAGTTCAAGCAGACAGCAGTGAAATAACTCAAAGAAGCCTACAAACTATGAAAAGAGATTTCAGGGGTCTAGGACGATTAGTTCAAGGTGTGGGAGCACAAGTGGTATTTGCTTCCATACCTTCTGGGGAGGTGAAGGACACGGAATGGGCTAGGCAAACACAGGTGATGAATAATTGGCTGAGAGGCTGGTGTAGAGACAGACACTTTGGGTTTTTTGACCACGGGGCAGTTTACTCAGCTCCTGGCCTGTTATCCGCTGATGGAATGCACCTGTCCCAAAGGGGGAAACGAATTCTAGCCCAGGAGCTAGCTGGACTCATTGAGAGAGCTTTAAACTAGCTGTGATGGGGGTAGGGGATGTAACAGGGCTCTCCAGTGAAGAGCCCAGGAGGGCTGTGCTGGAACAAAGGGTGAGGCAGATGTCTCAGCTGAAGTGCATCTACACCAATGCACGCAGCATGGGCAACAAACAAGAAGAGCTTGAAACCATTGTAAGGCAGGCTAACTATGACCTTGTTGCTATTACGGAAACATGGTGGGACCCCTCCCATGACTGGAGTACTGGGATGGATGGCTACAAGCTCTTCAGAAGGGATAGGCGGGGAAAAAAGGGTGGTGGCATAGCTCTCTATATCAAAGAGTGTCTTGATGTTGAAGAGCTTGAGGTTGGAAATGACCAAGTGGAGTGCCTGTGGGTAAGGATCAGGGGGATGGTCTGTAGGAGTGACATTGTGGTGGGGCTCTGTTATAGACCGCCTATCCAAGATGAAGAGATAGATGAGGTGTTCTACAAGCAACTAGTAGATGTTGCACGATGGCCAGCACTAGTTCTCATGGGGGACTTCAACTTCCCTGATATATGCTGGAAATATAATACCGCGCAGAGGAAGCAGTCCATGAGATTTCTGGAGTGTGTGGAAGATTGCTTCCTGACACAGCTGGTGCAAGAACCTACCAGGGGAGGAGCCCTGCTAGACCTGCTCTTCACTAACAGAGAAGGACTAGTAGGAGATGTGAAGGTTGGGGATTGTCTTGGCCAGAGTGACCATGAAATGGTAGAGTTTGCTATTCTTGGTGACGTCAAGAGGGTGACTAGCAAAACTGCTACCTTGGACTTCCGGAGGGCAGACTTTGACCTGTTCAGGACGCTTGTTGCAAGGGTCCCTTGGGACTCGCTCCTGAGGGGTAAAGGGGTCCAGGAAGCCTGGGTCCTCCTCAAGACGGAAATCTTAAAGGCACCGGTGCAGGCTGTCCCTGAGTCCCGTAAGTCAAGCCGGAGGGGAAAAAGGCCAGTGTGGATGAACCGGGATCTTTTGTTGAGACTCCGGGAGAAAAAGAGAGTCTATATCCTCTGGAAGATGGGACAGGCTACTTGGGGAGACTACAGGGAACTTGCCAAGATTTGCAGGCAGGAAGTTAGAAATGCAAAAGCCCTGCTTGAACTTAGACTGGCTACTGCAGTAAAGGAGAACAAAAAACCCTTTTATAAAAATATTAACAGTAAAAGAAGAACCAAGGAGAATTTCCCTACTTTACTTGATGCGGCAGGGAATGTAACCACAGAGGATAAGGAAAAGGCTGAGGTTCTCAATGCCTTCTTCACGTCTGTCTTTAATAGACAGACCAGTTATCCTCAGGATACTTTTCGCCCTGACCCGGAAGTCTGGGACAAAGCGCATCATACACCCCCTGTGATCCCAGCAGAGACAGTCAGAGACCTGCTCCTCCATCTGAACTGCCACAAGTCCATGGGGCCAGATGGGATCCACCCAAGGGTGCTGAGGGAGCTGGCAGAGGTGATTGCCAAGCCGCTTTCTGCCATCTATCAGCATTCCTGGTCATCCGGAGAGGTCCCACAAGATTGGAGGCTTGCCGATGTGACTCCCATCTACAAGAAAGGCCATAAGGAAGATCCGGGGCACTACAGGCCTGTCAGCCTGACCTCAGTATCAGGGAAAGTTATGGAGCAATTGATCTTGAGGGAGATGACACGGCACGTGCATGGCAATCAGGGGATCAGACCCAGGCAGCACGGGTTCACAAAGGGCAGGTCGTGCTTGTCCAACCTCATCTCCTTCTACAGCTGGGTGACCAGACTGGTAGATGAGGGAAAGGCTGTTGATGCAGTCTACCTGGACTTCAGCAAAGCCTTTGACACGGTCTCCCACAGTATTCTCCTGGGGAAACTGGCAGCCCGTGGTGTGGACAGGTTCACTCTTCTCTGGGTTGAGAATTGGCTAGAGGGCCGTGCCCAGTGCGTAGTGGTTAATGGAGTCAAGTCCAGCTGGCGTCCTGTCACGAGTGGTGTCCCCTAGGGGTCGGTATTGGGGCCCATACTGTTAAATATCTTTATTGATGACCTGGATGAGGGGATTGAGTGTACCCTCAGTAAGTTTGCGGATGACACCAAGTTGGGAGGATGTGTCGATCTGCCTGAGGGTGGGGAGGCCCTTCAGCGGGATCTGGATAGGCTGGACAGTTGGGCTGAGGTCAACGGGATGAGGTTCAATAAGGCCAAGTGCCGGGTCCTGCACTTTGGCCACAATAACCCCATGCAATGCTACAGGCTTGGGGCAGAATGGCTTGAGGAGTGTATAGAGGAAAAGGACCTGGGGGTGTTGGTTGATGCTCGGCTCAACATGAGCCGGCAGTGTGCCCAGGTGGCCAAGAAGGCCAATGGCATCCTGGCCTTTATCAGGAATAGTGTGGCCAGCAGGAGCAGGGAGGTGATCATCCCCCTGTACTCAGCTCTGGTGCGGCCGCACCTCGAGTACTGTGTTCAGTTTCGGGCCCCTCACTACAAGAAAGACATGGAGGCACTGGATCGTGTTCAGAGAAGGGCAACAAAACTGGTGAGGGGTCTGGAGCACAAGTCTTATGAGGAGCGGCTGAGGGAGCTGGGATTGTTTAGTCTGGAGAAAAGGAGGCTTAGAGGAGACCTCATTGCACTCTACCACTTCCTGAAGGGAGGCTGTGGTGAGGAGGGGGTCAGCCTCTTCTCCCTGGTAACTAATGACAGGACAAGAGGGAATGGCCACAAGTTGCGCCGGGGAAGATTTAGATTAGATTTGAGGAAAAATTTTTTCTCTGAGAGAGTGGTCCGGCACTGGAATGGCCTGCCTAGGGAGGTGGTTGAGGCACCGTCCCTAGCGCTGTTCAAGAAGCGTTTAGATGTGGTGCTAAGGGATTTGATTTAGTAGCTTGATGGGTAGGGATGGTGGTGTGAGGATGGTTGGACTAGATGATCTTGTAGGTCCTTTCCAACCTAATGAATCTATGAATCTATAAGAATAAACTCATCCTGACAGCGACAGGGAGCAAGTTCCAACTGGAGACGAGGCCAGAACGGAGCCAGGAGAGACAACGAAATAGATTCTCACCAGGGAAAGCGAGAATCGAATGCTAATTCCAGTCCATCCCATTCCGCCATCCAAGAGGACAGAGGTCTTCAGACTCACCGGGAAGACCTGGAGCGCGAACGAACGATGTGAAAGAGGTCCGTGAAAACGGTCCTGAGTGCTGAGTGCGTTCTGCCAGAGGATGGCCCTGAAATGAGAGCGGACAGACAGCAGCAGAGCGTCCGTCCTTCAGCCTGCGTTCTCCCGGACAAGCGTCTCCAAAATTGAGAAGATTATAACCGCAGTCCTTCTGAGGGTCCCGATGAGCACCCAGGAAGCGAGATTCCTCCGACCTCGGGACAACGAGTTTCTGTCTTTAGAGATGCGGGTGGGGACGGTTGGTTTCTGCGAGAGCTGAAAGGCGGCAGAAGAGGAGCGGTCCGTCTCCATCTGGTCGCAGAGGTTTCAGACGATGACTTGGATATAACTGTGCCTCCGGGGCTCTGCGATCTCCTGTTGGATGCTGACGATCAAGTGAGGGCAGAGCGCAGCAATACGCTGTGTCCATTCCTGCACGACTCCATCTGCAGCACCACCCCCTGCTGCACTCGTTGTTCAGGATTCTCCTTCTGGAACTCTCTGAGACGACGGACAGTGTCAATTAAATAATAATAAACACAAAGGCAATAAGCAAAAGGAAAGGTTCTTTCTGTCGGGTACACTGAGGTGGTGCTTTTTCTAGCTGAGACTTCGCAATGAAACTTGAAGCAGATTTGGTCTGGTAGAAGTTAGCAGCATCTGCGTTCCCCTTCTCTCTGTGGGTCCCAGTGGGGCTCTGTGGGTCTGTTGTGGTTTTGTGGTTTTGATGCCGGTATTCCACATGAGAACATCATGCAGGCAGGGAAGGTGTTAATGCTGTGGGAGCAGCAGAGGGGCGGAGCTGGGCACCGGATGCCAGGCCCCGCTCGGCTCTCGGCACGCTCTCGGCTGCGGTGAAAAAATTCAGCACGTGTGCTTCCCCTGCCGTTCCTCCCTAACGTAAGCTCCCAGTTTCTGGTTTGGAAACTTTCTTTCTCTCTCTCAAAATTGTTCAATTTTATTAGATTTAGTAAAGTTACCGTTCCTTCTCAGATCGTGCCGTTGTTTTTTTTACAGACCCATCTATTCCCTCTGTTTCCTCCTCCCCCCAGAGCGCACGGCTCTGCTGGGGCGGCCGCGTGGCCACTGACGGGGCAGTTTTTTTTCTCTTTTCCCTTTCTCTCTCCCTTCTCGGTTTCCCTTGGGCTACTGTCGCAGTTAACACCGTGACAGGGTCCCTATGGGTCTCTGTGAGTCCCAAAGTCTCCCTCTGGGTCTCTGTGGGTCCCGCTGTCTCTCTATGTCTCTCTGTGTGTCCCATTCTCTCTGTGGGTCCCTATGGGGCTCTGTGGGTCCCTGTGAGTCTCTGTGGGTCCCAGTGTCTCTCTATGGGTCCCTGTGGGTCTCTGTGGGTCCCAGTGTCTCTCTGTGACGTTCTGTATGTCCCTATGGGTCCCAATGTCTCTCTATATGTTTCTGTGGGTCTCTGTGGGTCCCAGTGTCTCTCTATGGGTCCCAGCGTCTCTCTGTGGGTCCCTATGGGTCCCAGCGTCTCTCTGTGGGTCCCAGCGTCTCTCTATGGGTCCCTATGGGGCTGTGTGGGACCCAGTGTCTCTGTGGGTCCCTATGGGTCCCTATGGGTTCCAGTGTCTCTCTGTGGGTCCCAGTGTCTCTCTATGGTCCCTATGGAGCTCTGTGGGTCCCAGTGTCTCTCTATGGGTCCCTGTGGGTCTCTGTGAGTCCCAGTGTCTCTCTATGGGTCCCTATGTGTCCCAGTGTTTCTCTGTGGGTCCCAGTGTCTCTCTGTGGGTCCCTGTGTGTCTCTGGAAGCACTCAGATCTCTGCGCTCCTCCTCCGTCCTCCGCAGAAAGCAGTGTGGTGAGAGCGGAACCGCCGCCCTGTAGTCCTCTGGCTGGCGACGCTGCGGGTGCCCGTCTCCCAGGGGTGGGACCCCGTCCTCGTTGCCCCTCGTTCGAAACCGATGGGAAACCTTCTCCCACACCAGGTGAGGACCCACATCTTCTCGTTGGCGCGCCGGCTGCCTCTGCCGCGTCTCCCTGCCCCTCGTCTTGCGGTCTCGACATCACCCCAGTGCCGATCGCGTCCACGTTCCGCTCCCAAAGCCCCGATCACCACGGCCTGGGCCAGCCCGGGGTGGGGAATCCTGCTGCGGTCCTCCACGGGTTGCACTGCTCGGAGCCGGTCGCCTCACGCGGACACGGACAGTTGAAGCTGTATCCCGCCAGCACGGTCTTCTGAGGTCTTCGCAGCACGGACCAGAACGTCTCGGGCCTCGCCTTCAGGACCCGCGCCGTCTCCGCTCGCGGCGGTTGAGCTCTGAACACTGCGTAGTTGGGTTCGGGGCTCAGAGTCGGGGCTCGGCTGGGCTGCGAAGGCATCGCTGTGAGCGTCGCAGGTCGCTGGCCACCACGAGGAGCGCTCTTCTTTTTCCTTCCTTCTCCTTTGCTTTTCTCTGGCTTTGCAGCCCGGCTCTGGCTGCTAGCGGCGGTCGACGAGGCAGAATCTGCGAGCGAAGAGATCTCCGCCATGGCTTGCAGGCAACTGGAAGAACACAGTGGGAGGGGGTGGGCTGAGCTGGCGACGTCTAAGGGGGACACCCCGCACCCGTACGCAGCTCCCCGAATTCACGGCAGGCACACGTCGTGCCGAACCTGCTTCTCCGAGGGACTGCGAAGGGGTTGGCCCCGTGAGACCAACGGCTCCTGGCAGCCCCTCCCCACTCATCTGGGCTGGGAAACCGGCTCGGGTCGGGGTGAGAAAACAGCCCCGCGGAGATGCCTCACCTGGCCAGGTACGCGTTCCTCTGCTCGTCCAGATCCAGGTCTCGTTTGGCTGCAGGGTATGAAGAACCAGAGAAAGACAGTGAGGACCTCCCGCTGAAGCCGGGCAGGAGGGGTGACCTCAGCAATACGCTGCCCCAGCTGGGCAGGTGCTGCTGGGGCGGCAGTCCCTTTTGGAGGGGGCCGATTCCCAGGTGGGAAGACGGGGTCTTAGAAAAGCCCGTTCTCCTCCCGTACCCAGCGGAGGACATGTTGGGCACATCCCACCGGAGGTCTAAGTGCTGGAGAAGCTTCGGCCCGTGGGTGACTGCTGCAAGGGGAGCTCAATGCAAGCGCGCCGGGAAGGCGCTGACAACCGCTTTACCTTTCTCGTCCTCGTCCGGAGGTGGCAAACTCTCTTTTTCCCATTCCCTGACAGGTTTCCTGGGCGGTGGTTTGGGCACGGTCTCCATCACGTATCTGTGTGCCAAGAGATGTCATCCGCGTCACCCACGCGTGTTTACGGGGCTGTCTGGGAAGGCGATGCGCGGCGTCCCCACGCGGGGACGAGGAGCAAATCGTCCGGCGCAAGCGTACTCACTCAGGAAAGATAATCACGCGGCCAGAGAAGGTCAGAGGGGCCACGGCTGTCACCCGCGACACAATCGTGTCCATCAGCCGGGGGATCTGAAGCAGAGGAGAGCGAAGACGAGGTCACATCCTCCGCTTAGCTGCGGTCCTCGGCGCGGGGTGATCGCACGGCGAGAGCCAGCAGGATCGCAGCCTGAGGTTGCAGCCAGGTCCTCTCATCGCAGCGCGCGGTTCCCGTGGGGCTGCCCACGCCACGGGGGGAACCCAAAGCCCTCACCTTAAAAACGGCCTCCTCCAGGTTCTTCTTCCCGCACAGCCTCTCAAGGAAGTCGTAGTAAAACTTCATCTGCACCCTTGTGCCTTCAATGAGCAGCACCCCGACATCCTTCAGCACGAGGGCAATGCTCTCCCCCTTCCGCAGGCAGTGAGACATGAGGGACACGGTGTCTCGGACACAGCTCTCCGCTTTCTGCCAGGACACGGACGCAGCTCCAGCGACCGCAGCGTACTGGATGAGCTCGCACTCCTTATGCCCTGAAAAAGCAGGAGAGGAAACGGCGTTGGTCGCACGTCAACCCTCGGCACGGCTTTCCCGAGCACAGCTCGGTTGCAACCATCCCCCCACTCGGTTTTGTCCGTGCCGGGCACTTTTCTCCTGAGAACCATCTCGGAGTTGGGTACAGATGGCCGTTGTCCCCGTCCGCGTAGACGCGGAGGTGTTTTAATCCACTTACCAGGCAGGTACTCAGCGTTGCTCGCCAGGCTGTGAGCTCGCACGAGATTCCTGGCCAGGCGAAACACAGGACTCGGCAGAATCAAAGCGTCGTCGCCTGCCGTGGTGGGGACCACATCGAAGGAGCCGAGCGTCGGGATTCGGACCCCCTGAGTTGGAAGAGAACAGGACCGCCAAAGGTTAAGGAAGAGATGGGGGGAGAAGAAGTCGCCTGGTCCTTCTCCTCCCCTCGCCCGCTCCGAAACTCAGTGCTGTAGTTGGAGCAGAGGTACGACGGCATCTACGAGCCGGAGCGGACACGGGCAAGATCCCTCGGTGCCTCAGGGTGGGATTTGGGGGTGATTTTCCTGCCTCACAGGGGGATTTGGGGGTGATTTTCCTGCTTTCTGGGGAGGGGGAAAAGACTGCTGGTGCCTCAGGGCGGGATTTGGGGGTGATTTTCCTGCTATCTGGGGAGGGGGAGGGGACTGTCGGTGCCTCAGGGGGCGATTTGGGGGTGATTTTCCCGCCTCAGGGCGGGATTTGAGGGTGATTTTCCTGCCTCAGGGGGGATTTGGGGGTGATTTTACTGCTTTCTGAGGAGGGGGAGGGGACTGGCGGTGCCTCAGGGAGGGATTTGGGGGTGATTTTCGTGCCTCAGGGGGGGATCCGGGTGCTGACCCACCTTGCGCAGCAGAAGCCGCTTTTGGACGTAGACAGCCACCGCGTCCCAGATAGCGGTTTGCTCTAGGAAGGAGAAGGAGAAGCCGATCACACTCCGCCCTTCCAGCCCTTCTGCAACCTCCGGGAGCTCCACAAGCGCCTGAATTTAACGGTTTTAACGACTGCGGGCGCAGTGGAATAAAGGGCGGACGTGCCGCTCCTCCTGAAGGACACGCAGATTCTGTCCCGGTGACCGCCGGGACACGGTGACCCAGAAAAAAAGGCGGGAAGGAGCGGCGCTGGTGTAAAAAGCTGAAGGATTCTGAGGCACAACGGGCGACTCCTACGCCACGCTGTGCAGCTCTGTGGGGCTGGGGTCGCCCCGTGTCCTCTGTGTGGGGCTGGGACCCCTCTCTATGGGTCCCAATGTCTCTCTATGGGTCCCTGTGGGTCTCAATGTCACTCCATGGGTCTCTGGGCAGGGGACCCCCAGATCGCGTCTGTCTGTGGGGTTGGGACCCCCACGTCCCCTGTGTGGGGCAGGGGACCCCCAGATCCCATCTGTCTGTGGGTTTGGGGTCTCCCCACATCCCCTGTGTGGGGCAGGGGACCCCCAGATCAAATCTGTCTGTGGGGTTAGTGTCGCCCCATGTCCTCTATGTGGGGCTGGGACCCCCAGATGGCGTCTGTCTGTGGGGTTGGGACCCCCACATTCTGTGAGGGGAAGGGGACCTCCAGATCACGTCTCTCTATGGGTCCCTGTGGGGCTCTGTGTGTCTTTGTGGGTCCCAATGTCTCTCTGTGTGTCTCTGTGGGTCCCTATGGGTCTCTCTATATGTCCCTGTGGGTCCCAGTGTCTCTCTATGGGTCCCAGTGTCTCTCTATGGGTTCCTGTGGGTCCCAATGTCTCTCTATGGGTCCCAGTGTCTCTCTATGGGTCCCTATAGGTCCCTGTGGGTCCCAGTGTCTCTCTCTATGGGTCCCAGTGTCTTTCTACGGGTCCCAGTGTCTTTCTACGGGTCCCTGTGGTTCCCAGTGTCTCTCTATGGGTCCCAGTGTCTCTCTATGAGTTCCAGTGTCTCTCTATGGGTCCCTGTGGGTCTCAATGTCTCTCCATGGGTCTCAGGGCAGGGGACCCCCAGATCCCATCTGTCTGTGGGGCTGGGACCCCCACGTCCTCTGTGTGGGGCTGGGACCCCCACCTCCCTCGGTAGCTCAGCATTTCCAACGAACGATCGGACCGAAGCACCGCTCCCCACCCCCGGATCGCCGCGCACACCTGTCCCCTTACCTGCGGCGCTCAGGTGCGGCGCCAGGAGGTGTTGCCGCACCTCATCCCACAGGTGCACCTTGCTCTGCCTGACGCAGACGCGGGTCACCTCGGCGGGCAATCTCATCCTTGCGCTCGCCACTCCAGAATGGGGGATTCCCCCCAGCCCACCTTCCGTGCCCCCCGCGAGGGTGTGTCACGGAACCTCCCCCTCCCCCACCCCCCTCTGTGACGCGGCCCCCGTTGCCCCGCCCCCCATTGTGACACGGCCACTGGTGACTGCCGTGGGCAGAAGGGGTCGTCGCCTCGCAGCGCAGGACGGGTCAGCCGGAGGGACCCACTGAGTGGGACCCACAGAGAGACACTGGGACCCATAGGGACCCATAGTGACCCATAGAGAGACATTGGGACCCACAGAGATGCACAGGGACCCACAGAGAGACACTGGGACCCACAGAGCCCCATAGGGACCCATTGGGACCCGTAGAGAGACACTGGGACCCACAGAGACCCATAGGGAACCATAGGGACCCACAGAGAGACACTGGGACCCACAGAGAGACACTGGGACCCATAGAGAGACCCACAGGGACCCATAGAGAGACCTTAGGACCCTTAGGGAGGCGTGGAGCCCCATAGGGACCCACAGAGAAACATTGAGACCCACAGAGACCCATAGGGACCCACAGAGCCCCACAGAGCGCAGTATCCCCGACACACAGCGCGCTGCCGGTGCCGCACGGCCACTGCTGTCGGAGCTGTGGGGCGATGAATACACATGACGGCGATGAATATGCATGACGGCGATGAATACGCATGACCGCAATGAATATGCATGAGCCGCACCTTGACACGGCCGCTCGCTCCTCTCTTTGGGTTGCGTCGTCGGACCCCTGCCCCACACAGAGAATGTGGGAGTCCCAACCCCACAGACAGATGGGATCTGGGGGTCCCCTGCCCCACAGAGGGGACGTGGGGTTCCCAGCCCCACAGACACGATCTGGGGGTCCCTGCCCCACACAGAGAACATGGGGGTCTCAACCCCACAGACAGACGTGATCTGGGGGTCCCCTGCCCAACACAGGGGATGTGGGGGTCTGTTGTGGTTTTGTGGTTTTGATGCCGGTATTCCACATGAGAACATCATGCAGGCAGGGAAGGAGTTAATGCTGTGGGAGCAGCAGAGGGGCGGAGCTGGGCACCGGCCGCCAGGCCCCGCTCGGCTCTCGGCGCGCTCTCGGCTGCGGTGAAAAAATTCAGCACGTGTGCTTCCCCTGCCGTTCCTCCCTAACGTAAGCTCCCAGCTTCTGGTTTGGAAACTTTCTTTCTCTCTCTCAAAATTGTTCAATTTTATTAGATTTAGTAAAGTTACCGTTCCTTCTCAGATCGTGCCGTTGTTTTTTTTACAGACCCATCTATTCCCTGTGTTTCCCCCTACCCCCAGAGCGCACGGCTCTGCTGGGGCGGCCGGCCACTGACGGGGCAGTTTTTTTTCTCTTTTCCCTTTCTCTCTCCCTTCTCGGTTTCCCTTGGGTTACTGTCGCGGATAACACCGTGACACATTATTGGTGGACAATGCGGGCAATGCAGTATTTGTACTCCACTGTAAAACTGGTGCTAAGTGGACTAAGGGTTTTCATGTACCTTAGAGCATGTTGGCGTCTCTTTAAGCTCCTCATGTTCAGCACCGGAGTCATATATGCATACAGTTGCTTTAGTGTGCTGATGGGGTTACCTCCCTCCTGCCTAAACACCCCGGCTAATGTGACAGGTTATACGGCATTTCCAGTTTCAGGAAGTTTCCAGGTACTTCTTTCATGTTTTTACCTATGTTCAAGATGTCAGCCTGGCAACTGTGTTATCCATTTTCCTGAATGTACTCTGTGCAATGGTATTTTACATCCAGTGGAGGAAGCCTTCCCCAAAACCAGAGAGTGTTGAATGGCAGGGAAGGTGGGAAAAATTAGGAAAGAAATTAGAAGCGTGGGGACCCCCGGTGCTATGTGATTTTGATCTTGAGCACCTGTGGGATCCTGAGAAATTCAGTGAGTGTTTAGGTAAGGAGTCATGTGACTCAGAAAGATCTGAGAAGGAACAGATTGTTTGGGGCTTGGCTTGTGCTTATTGAGCTATAATTGATATTTTGGAGAGAAATGGTTTCCAAACCGAGGTCCAAAGCAAAAATGGAAATCTCGAGATTAAACCTGACCGATCACAGGAAGCACCGGCATCCGTGTCGGTTGCCCCTGTGGAAGGCTAGAAATGGTAACGAGTGTCCTCACGACTAGAACGGAAAGAAGAAGAAGCAGAGAAAAAAGAGGAAGATCCAGGTGAGGGGCCCTCCTCAGCACCACCACCACCACCACCTAAAAAGGCCACTAAGAAAAGTGAGAGACATGGAGAGGACAGTGACGATGAAGAAATCACTGTTACCACTGTTCGTCGTCCCTTAAAGATGACTGAAATCCAAGGTTCGAGAAAGGAGTCTGTTCTGTGTTCAGATGAACCTGTTGTCAGCTGGTTGCTGCGGTGTTGGGACAACGGTGCCAGCAGCGTGTCCCTAGATGGCAACGAAGCCCGCCAACTGGGAAGCATTGCTCGAGACCCAGCTATCGACAGAGGGATTAGTAGATGTCTGAGTGGAGTTGCCATCCTCTGGGAACGAGTACTAGTGGCTGTAAAGGAGAGACATCCTTACAAAGACGATCTGGAGCCTAAGGTGGAAAGATGGAATACTGTGGAGAAGGGCATCCAATTTTTGAGAGAAATGGCTGTAGTAGAGATGCTGTATGATCCCAGTTTCGTCCCTAACAATCCACACCAGGACCGTGATCCTGAGAAAGTAAGGTGTACAGCCGACGTATATCAGAAGCTCTCAAAAACAGCACCAGAAAGTTTCCTTGGACTGGAGACTTCTCTGAGCATCCTGGAACACAGTGAGTCCCTGTCCACTGACAATCAGGGTTCCTGGGAGGGAGTTGTAAATGATGATGATGTGCTTTCCCCTCCATCTTGCCTAGCAGCATAAGCAAACCGAGTGACTTCAGCCATTCCTCATACTTCTCTCTTCTGGACACTTCACCGTTTTCATAGCTCTCCTATAGATGCACTCCAATAGTTTGATGTCCTTAAACTGTGGCACCCAATCTGCCCCCAGTGTTAGAGGTGAGGCTGTACCAGCATACAGCAGAGCGGGACGATCCCTTCTCTCTCTCACAGCAGGGCTGGCCCTGATGCATCCCAGGGGATGGTTGGCTCTTTTGGCTGTCAGGGCAAACTGCTGGCTCACGCTCAACTTGACACTGACCAGAACCCCCAGGTCCCTTTCCTGGAGCTGCTCCCCAGCCCTTGTCCCCCAGTCTGGACGGACAGACAGGGTTGTCCCATCCCAGGTGCAGAATCTAACCCTTGCTCATATTAAAATTCATGCAGCTGGTGATTGCTCAGCTCTTCATTTCTCTCTTCAAGTCCCCTCCTCAATCTTCAGGCAAACTTCAGGCAGTTCGCTCTGGATATCCTCTTTTATATCCTACACTGAGACATCTTTATACAGCTGAAAATAGAAACAAATCAGAATCATTCCTCAGTGGAACTCGAATGAATGAAATCGTTTACCACAGAGAACGATAAAAGCATGGCTAGGATCAAAGCAATAATCCCATCCCTTTTGGCATGACAGTTGGTGGTGACCGTGCGTCATCTCACTTCCAGCTCCTTTCTGAATTTGAAGACATGGTCAGAAATCAGATTTCAGTGTGTGGCTTTCTGTCTTCTCCTTTAATACCAGATGCTGCTGCATTCTCCATAGCTGTGCTCCTAAAGCTGAAAAGGATGGTTTTAATGGATGTTCCAGTTTCCTCCCAGTATCCCTGGACCCACTCCCCCCAGATCCCCCCATGTCGATGGGGACACTGGGTTCAATTGGAGACTCTGAGGTCAGTGGGGATGTTGAGGTCAGTGGGGACATTGGGAACACTGGGGTCAGTGGGTACAATGGGGACTTTGAGGGTCAGTGGAGAGAGTGGAATCAATGAGGACAATGGAGGTTAATGGGGACAATGGGTTCAGTAGTGACATTGAGGGTGTGAGGGTTCCATGGGGACAGTAAGGACTGTGGGGTCAATTGGGAACACTGGGGCCAATGGGAACATTGAGGACGCTGTGGTCAGTGGAGTCAATGTGTTCAACTGGGGACACTGGGGTCATTGGGGACATTGAGAGCATAAGGGGTCAAGAAGGAAATCGGGGACATCAGAACAACAGAGGACCACACCACCGCTTAGTTCTTTGATTTATTTTATTGTATTTTATTGAATTTTATTTATTTCTGTTCTTATTTTATTTATTTTATTTTCTTTGTCTGGCTCTTAGCAGGTTGAATGGGAGCTGGCACCAGGGCAGTGGAGAGGGGTGGTGAGGTGGGGAGGTTGGCTTGACTTCTGAAGATGTGTGAAAGCTCACAGTGAGTAAAATGGAGCAGAATAAGGGTCTGTGGTGGCACGTCTCTGCCGATGGTGCAAGGACGTGTGGCGAGACCTCAGCCCCCAAAACCAGCAACACTTGCTCCCCTCTCCAGCATTCTCCAGTGGAGAACTCTCCTGCTAGCTTTGCTAATGTACATCTCCTCCTAGCCTAAGGAATCCAGGGCGTCCTTGGAGATCAGTGCTGCAGGAAATGTGTGTCAGTACTGCACTTGCTGATTCTGTAGCTTGTTCTGGTTTTTAGTTTTGTTGTTGTGATAGGCACAGCTTGCTTTAGGATTTTAGTGTTAGGCACTTAACGCCTTAAGGTTTGTTCTAGTGTTAGACACAGGCACTGCTGAATGTAGGATATTAGGCATAGACACTGCCGTCCAACTGGAACGTGTGTCCAGCACAATCTGGCGCTCGAGTGCAAGTCATGCAGAAGGTAGGAGGGAAACATCATTGAGGGTCATGAGTTCTGATGGCGTCTCTGACAAACGGGATTTCCCTTTTGTGACATCCTTGAGCAACACTGGCAGCAGAGCTCTCTGTGATTGCAGGAAGTTGTTAGGCATTTGTGGAATTAAGTGACAGTTCCATTGCAAAGTACGGACGTCAGGAGTGAGCGCCTGACATGTGAACCTGATGCCCAGGAGAACAGTGTTCAACCGTGATGCAAACTGCCTGTGAGCACGGCAGGTACGCACGGCTCGCTGTACCCACCCACTAAAGCAGTGCCGTTCAAACAGAACCCATTCCTCTCTACTTTCTGCGTGCTCAGTGCTCTGAGCCTCAGAAGTGGAGGGTGGTGACCAAGTTCTTTGAGAAGGGCTGACCTCCATGTCCAGAGCCATCCGGGGTCTCCCACCTGCTCACCTACTCTTTTCCCCGCAGGTGTTTGAGATTGCTGAGGGCGTGCTGGGCAATGTTGGCCCCACAACAACTTGGAGCTCCCTCACTACCATGGCATTGAGTGCCTGGCCAGCCAAGGAGACGTCCTCTTCAGCGGCTCCAGGGACAACGGCATGACAAAATGGGGTCTGGAGCAGCAAGAACTTATCCAGGTCAGGAGGGGAGCACATGGGGTAATGTGGGGAGGAGCAGCATTGCTGCTCCACGTGGGTCTGGGGGAAGGCTGAGGGACCTGGGGCCAGTGCTGCCCTGGACTAACCTGGGAGGGCAACCGGCTCCTGGGAATCAATGTGGTAGTGCATGTGCCAAGTGCATCTGGATGCCTCTAGATGCGTACTGAAGGGCTCCCAGCACTGCCAGTTTCCCCTGGGACGTAGCCTTGCAGCATCCGTTGCTGTGTTACTCTCTGAAAACAGGATTCAAGCCCTAAGTCTCGAGTCCGGCTCGGTGCTTCACATCGACGCTGGGGCATCGGTCTAAAGCCCTGAAGCTGCGTGTGTGCATGCATGAGGCTGACGGTGGTCTCTGCTCTACCCCATGCCTACAGCAGATCCCGAATGTGCACACGGACTGGGTCTGTGCCCTGGCCTTCATCCCTGGCTGCCGTGTGGTGCTGAGTGCCTGCCGAGGAGGCGTGATCCAAGTCTGGAACGTGGAGAACTTCACCCTGCTTGGGGACATCAAGGGACACGACAGCCCCATCGACGCTATCTGCACCAACTCCAAGCACATGTTCACTGCCTCCAGGTGAGCCTCCGGCTTGGTGCTCCCCAGAGCCCTCGGGAGGTGGGAGACCCCTGGGCTGCACGTCCCTGCAGCCATCTCTGAATCCCCACTGCTAACTCTGCTGAGCCTCTGCTCTTCCCCACGTGCCCGCTTTGCTCTGCAGTGGGGTCAGGAAGGGCTTCTCGCCCTCAGCTATGGGTGCAGATGGGTGAGGATGGAGGTAGTTTTGCCTGGAGTGCGGTGATCACGGGTTAAACACTGGTGCTGCACCAGGGCCAGGCAAAGCACTCATGGCTTTAGCATGGAGTGTGAGGATCAGGTAGAGTTCTGGAACCCCAAATTGATCCTAGCTACCTCTTTCTTTTCTCCAGGGGTAGCTGTTGCTAAAGCATTGTCTACCCTGAATAAATCATGATGCTGGCTTAGCTAACAATCCATCGCTACCTCCAAAGCGCTTTCAGGCTTACTGCAAGATGTAGACTCCGTTTCTCAGGCTACGCTGCAAAATAGAGCTGTAAAGGATTTCTTGCTTCACGCACGTGGACACAGATGTGAAGACTTTGAAGGAATGTGTTGCATGAACTTATCAGACCAGTCCACGTCCATTCATCAGAGCATCCAGCAGCTACAGGAGGGCATGCAAAAGCTGAGAAGAGAGGATGCAGGGGAGTGGTTTGAGGTACGGTTCATATGAATGGGTCCTTGGAATCAAATTGTTGTGGTTTTATGATTTTTTTGTTATTGGTATTCCACATCATAACATCATGTGAGGCACTGGGAGTTGATGCTCCGAATCCATGGACTGCTGAACTTCTGGGTATCTGTCTCTCAGAATTGCGATGCTTACACAGCGAACACTAATGGGGAACCTCAGCGGTCCAGGAATGAGATCAGCACCTCCAGAAAGAGGTGATCGTGGACTGGCCTGAAGGTAAAAAGTTTGGAACGTCACCAGCAGAAGAGGTATCACATGCTAAGGAGGCCCCACCATACAATGAATTATCAGAAAATGAAAAGAAAGTTGCCCTGTTCACAGACAGATGGTGTTGCACCGTGGGAAGCAAGGCAGGTGGAAATGTGCTGTGTGGAACCCCCACACAACCAGTTGCAGAGGCCACTGAAGGAAAGGGAGAATCAAGATAATTTGCAGAGGTAAAGGCTGTCCAACTGGCCTTAGACATAGCTGAATGGGAGAGATGGCCAATGCTTTACCTTTACACTGACTCATGGATGGTGGCAAATCTTTACGGGGGTGGCTGCAGCAGTGGGAACAAAATGGCTGGCAATGGGAGGGTAAACCTATTTGGGCTGCTGAACTGTGGAAGGACATTGCTGCCCGGACAAAAAATATAAAAGTGCGTCATGTAGATGCTCATGTGCCTCCATGAGTCGGGCTACTGAAGAACAAGAAAATGACCATCAGGAGGAGGCATACTGAGTCAGATCATGGGACTAATTTTGGAAATTCTCTCGTAAATATTTGGGCCAAAGATCATGGCATCGAGTGGATTTATCAGATCTCCTGTCACGCAGTATCTTCTGGAAAAATTGAACGATACCATGCACTGTTCAAAATGATGTTGAAAGCAACGGGTGGCAGAACATGTAGACGTAGGGTGAAGCACTTGGCAGAAGGCACCTAGTTGGTCAACACTCAAGGATCTATCAATTGCGATGGCCCTAGCCAATCCAGCTCCCTATGTACTGTAGGGGGGGATAAGGCCCCTGTAATACATTTTGGGAAAAGCGGTTTGGGTCATTCCAGCCTCCGGAAAGGGCAAACCTCTCCATGGGACCTTTTTTGCCCAGGGACCTGGACCTACTTGGAGGGAGATGCAGGAGAATGGAGATGTTCAATGTGTACCACAGGGGAATTTGATGTTGGGGGAGTGCAGTCAGTAATTCCATGTATATATAATACAATTCTGGGTGTGTATGTTTTATGCATGTTAGTCATTGTTTGTCTGTGCATATATACATAGATATATTTAAAGCATGATGTAGCGATGTGGAATAAGTGGTGGAGCATCTTGGTTTTATGACCTTCTTGTTACTGGTATTCCACATCCTAACATCATGTAGTGCATTGGGAGTCAGAGTTAATGCTCCAGCTCCATGGATCATCAATAGCTCCGGGTACATCTGTCTCAGAAGAGAAGAACTACATACCCCAGAGGACTCTGCTTTGCTTTGCATTTTTCCCTTTTCCACTCAGAGGGAAAGATAAAAACCGTTCACATGTCACAAGACACAGGCTTTTCCCCTTTTGGACTGAACCGGCAGCGGGTACTCCCGAGCTGTCTTGCCTTCAGCATTAGCGTAAGGCCTTTGGCTTCAGGACACACCCTCTCTCTTTTGTTTTATGTAATTTATTAGCTTCAATTCCAATTGTATCGTATTATATTGTGTTTCTTTGAATTCACATATCTTCTTTAGTAAATTAGCTTTTTCTTTTCTATTTTTTTTTTTAATTACAACCACTCTGCTGGGCGGTGGGGAGTAGTGCACGGGTATACTGTGCTCTCACCCTGCTCCCTCAAGCCGGGAGCCTCCTGTGTCCTCCTGGACATGGTGCGCGTTGATAGAGCGCTTACAAAGTCCCTGTCCTGGCAGTGCCAGGCTTTCTCCTCCACGTGCTACCATGCCAACTCAATGGGAGATGGGGGACAAGGGTGAGTTTGCAGCTCAGGCCCACAAGTGCTGTGGTCCCCTTCTTCCTGGGCAACTTCAGGCTGCCCCTTCACACAGCTTACCAGCTCACACTTAACAGACCGCAGTTTCCAGTGCCTCCAGCAGCACAAACAAAGCGGGTTCCAATGGGGCTGGGTACGGTACCCGGCCTCACGTTCTGCCCTGGCTGCACCGCCCTCCTGCTTGGGTGCCCAGGGCCCCTCACCCTCTGTGAGGTGTGATGATGTCACAAAGGGTGGCAGGGAGCGGCCGTTGTGATGCGTGGGGCAGGGAGCAGATAAAAGGCTGCGGGGCTCAGGCCGAGCTCAGTGCAAACTGGTGAGGCGAGCGGAGGGCAGGAGGAAGGGGCTGCCTGAGGCTGCCCAGGGAGGAGGGTCCCAGTCCTGGGAGGCTTGAGCTGTGATTTCACTCTCATCCCGCTTCTCCCGTAGGCTTAGCACAGGAGCGTGCAGAGGGGAAAGCCCAGAGCAGCTGGGACAGAGACTCTGCAAGTGCTCACTGTTGACATACACCATGTCCGTGGGGTCGCAGGAGGCGGCTGGCTCGAGGGAGCAGGGTGAGAGCAACGTATCCCTATGTGCAGCTTCCCACCGCAGGGCAGAGGGCTGCTGGGATTTGCCTGCTCTGGAGATGGAAAGTAGAGGCAGGCAGGGGCTCCCCAGCCAACTCAGGCAGGGTCCCTCCGTGGTTGGGCTGTCGCTGCCTGCCAGCACTGCTGGACCTGCAGTGCCCCTTCTGCTCCGTGGCCTCAGGCCCTGCCGCTCATCCGGCACGACCGGCACAGAGCAGGTCCCTGGGACAGCCCTCGGTGGCACCTGGCCCCAGTGGCAAGGTGCTCACTGCTGTTATTCTCTCCTCTCCAGCATGCATGCTGTGCGGCCATGTAGATGGAAACTCAAGAATCCTTGGGCGCAAGCATGAGATGAATGGGATCTGTTTCCATGTCTTTTGTGTGGTGAGCTCTCCCTTGCCGCTCCTGCCATCTTCCTATAACCAGTGGTTCTCCTTTCTACCTTTATAAGATCATGTTCTTTCCCATTGCACAGGCATTTACCAATGGCCTTTGTCGACAAGTAGAAGGGAACAAAGAGCGACGGTTTTTCACTCGTGACCTAATAAGAAGAACGAAGCAGGCAGAGCAGACGGTGAGAACCAGACAGGAACAGGGAGCTTTGTGCCCACAGAGGCTTGGCAAGCTTATCCTGGCCTCAAGAAATCAATCCCAGCCTTTCCAAGCAGCTCCAGGACAAAGTCCCCAGGGATCTTGCAGATGACACCTGTTCACTGGGCAACTCTGCAGAGTGCAACCCAGCCGTTCCTGAATTCTGGGCCCTGCCCAGTGATGCAGGGCCAGCTGAGTAGGCCCTGAGCCTGCCGCTAATGGGGGCTGTTCTGTTCTTTTCAGCACTGCATCATCTGTGGCAAGACAGGGGCCTCCATCACCTGCGCACAGACAGGCTGTGGCCGTAGCTTCCATCTCCCCTGCACCTCAAAGGGCGAATGTGTCACCCAGTACTTCAATGAGTTCAGGTAAGGGCAGCCAGGCCTCATCTGTCAGCCTCCAAGCCCTGCTGCCAGCACCAGCCAAAGAAGCAAGGAAGGCACTGTGACACCTCCCAGCAGCCTGCCAGAGCCAGAGCCGGGGCACGGGGCTCCTGGGTGTTCCTCTGCCCTCCTCGCAGCACATCTCATCTTGCCCACCCCTCCCATCTTCTCGCAGGTCCTTCTGCTGGGAGCACCGCCCGCAGCAGGCAGTGGAGGCAGTGCCAGTGCAGGACACCATCTGCATCATTTGCATGGACCCAGTAGGGGACAGCATCTCATACGGCACCATGGTGTGCCCGTTCTGCCAATGCACCTGGTTCCACCGGGCCTGCATCCAGGTAGGAGCCCTCCCCTTGCCCCATGGGCACAGCAGGAGCTTAGCATTACCAGGCACTGCTCACACTCATGCTTCTTGTGTCTCTGCTGCAGGAACAGGCCCTGTGCGCTGGGATTTATTGCTTCCAATGTCCCCTCTGTAATAACAGGGGAAAGTTTATAGGAGAAATGTTCAAAATGGGAATCCGAATCCCAGTCAGGTCGGTGCCTTTCAGCCACCACTCAAACTCTGAGGGTGCAAGAGCTGTGGCTGCCCTTTCAGCCTCCAACACTGCTAGCAAGCAGGCACTGGGGACATCCCAAGGCTCCTCAGAATCGGAGAGCAGCAGCTCCTGCATCACCAGTCAGGCACCATTGGGGCCAGCTCACACTTCCCGTGTGCCTGAGAGCAGTGTCGCGGACTTGACCAGCCAGGGGACATCAGAGTCCTCGAGGCCCTCCCAAGCAGTGGGCTACAACCTACGGCCCAGACAGGAAAGGAGGAACTGGACAGAACGACGGTGCTTTCTCTTGGAGTGCCAGGTCCCAGATTCCCCAGGGCGGCCGCGAACACGCCGTGGGAGCAGGCAGGCTCCAACCCCAAGCTCTGAGAGCTACAGGCAACGGGGAGCAGCGAGGTTCTCGAGCAGTTCCACAGCGGATGATGGAAACTGCAACATGCAGCCAGCAAGGGCCCGTACACGAAGCCGCTCCCCTCTCCAAGGTCGGGTTGCAAGAGCTGTGGCTGCCCTTTCAGCCTCCAACACTGCTAGCAAGCAGGGTCTGGGGACATCCTCAGAATTGGAGAGCAGCAGCTCCTGCATCACTAGTCAGGCACCATCGGGGCCAGTTCACACTTCCCGTGTGCCTGAGAGCAGTGTCGCGGACTTGACCAGCCAGGGGACATCAGAGTCCTCGAGGCCCTCCCAGGCAGTGGGCTACAACCTACGGCCCAGAAAGGAAAGGAGGAACTGGACAGAACGACGGTGCTTTCTCTTGGAGTGCCAGGTCCCAGATTCCCCAGGGCGGCCGCAAACATGCCGTGGGAGCAGGCAGGCTCCAACCCCAAGCTCTGAGAGCTACAGGCAACAGACAGCCCTAAGGTTCTCGAGCGGTTCCACAGCGGATGATGGAAACCGCAGCATGCAGACAGCGAGGGCCCGTACACGAAGCCGCTCCCCTCTCCAAGGTCGGGTTGCAGAGTTCTGGAGCCGGTCTTGTTTATGGTGTGGCAATAGTCCAGAATGATAGAGCCAGGCCAGGAGCAAAGCCACTCTCAAGTACTGTATCAGGCCCAGAACATCAGCAGACAACCCCAGTGATGCTTCAGGACAGCTGCATGCAACACCCACATGCTGGCTCGGGATGAGAATGCCGATAATGAGCCCCGAATGAGCATGCCCCAAGGCCCAAGTGCTGAAAGCACCGGTCAGTGAACCCTGGGCATACGCTCGGTGACATCAAGGGCTGAGGGCCAGATTCCTGCCCCTGGTGACTCCCGGACCAGTGATGTTGAAGTGCACGTGGGGCCGCAAGAGTTGGAAGAGTATGCTGTGATAGAACTGGCAGGACGGCCGTCTGGTGCCCTGCAGCTTGCATCTCTTGCCCCATTTCCTGTCGTGCCTGAGACCTCCAGACAAGATCTGCAGGATACAGCAAGACTGCAAGATCACAGACAGATCAGCTGGGAGCCCAGTCTCTATTGTCTGATTCTGCCAGCAATCCGCAGAATCTGTGATGAGGCAATGAAGGACACTACATCAAGTGTGGAGGGCCACTTTCTTGCCTCTTGCAATTCCCATAACGTCCAGGGAGAGACCTGTGCCAACGCTGCCAGCGATGCCAGCATGGATCACAGCATGCTGGATGCCAGGGACACTGCAGTGATGGCTGAGAATATGCCCGTGGTCTCCTGTTTTTGCAATGATACCATGGAGGGTGAGGAAGAAGAAGGGCAAGATGAGTGTCAGGGAGATGCTGCAGAAGCAGCCAGCATGCCACCGAGCAGATCTGGCTCCTCACCTGGTGAAGTGAAGAGCAGGCCATCGGCTTCCCTTGTCTCTGATGATCCCAGACCTGAGGGGCATTTGCCCACATGCCAGGAGAGAGCAGAAGCTGCAGCCTATCAGCAGGAGGTGAGTAAAGTGCCTGCAATTGGCACCGGGTGTGAAATTGGGCAGTGGCAGGAGTAGTGCCGGAGTGTGCGCTGCAGGGAGATGCCTGGTGCTGTCTCCTTTGCAGCCAGCTCCATGCACAAGGCTGGACATCCCCTCCATAAGCCCTGGCTCGCCTTCAAGCGAGGGGCACAGGAAGGGGATGCCATCCCTGGGACCCTGGCACCCACAGCATCACCAGCCAGTGGCTTACGGGGCTGTGGTTTTGCTCTCCCCACACAGGTTTCTGCAGAGGATGAAGGAGGAGCACAGAGCTCTGAGCGCTTCACAGACACCCCAGAGGATGGCCCAGGTACGGCGCCAGGCAGAAAGCCATCCCAGGGAGGAGCCTGCCGCCATCGGCTGGCTGGGATCTGTGCCCTGACGTGTCGAGGTCAATCCTCCCTGGGAAATTCCGTGGTGCTGGGGGCAGGCAGGGCCTTGCCTCAGCTTCCGTCCTGTGGATGCAGAATGATGATCCATCTGATCCCGATCCTGTCTCCTCCACGTCTTCTCCAAGATGCAGAGCCCGTGCCATGGGCAATAGAGACAGCCGACTCCCAGAGCTTGCCCCAAGACCTCAGGAACCTGACACCTCCATTTCATGGCAGCATGAGCTGAGAGCAGGAGGCCAGCCCTGCAAGACTCGTCACCCATTTTCCTGCCTCTGCATTCCAGACCCAAGCCTGCGAACACCTGCAAGATGAGCCCGGGGGCTGGCCACCAAGCCTGCTGAGATCCCCGCAGCTCAGACAGATGCTCAGAGGAGGGCACCACAGACACTGGTGCAGCCTCTACACCACAGAAGGGCTCAGAAGGGCAGGCAGGTCCTGCAAAAGAGCAGAACAAGGACAAGAAAGCAAACTTGACTCTTGCTGATGTGACTGGACTGAAATGACCAAGAACCCTTTCCTAAGACATTGCAGCTAACAGAACTGACAATCTGATTGAGTACAAGGTACTGTGACTCACGTACTCAGCTCCAGCATTTATCTAATCCTTCCATATATTCTTTGAAAATGTTCTACTGGACATATTGAAAACAGAACTCTGTGTAAGAACTAAATCTGTGTATTCCATCTAACAATAATAAAAATGCCATCAACCCAGCTGAGTGCTAAGCTCTTCCTGATAACTTCCAGTTTACCCTGGTGTATGGCGTATGGTTAACAGAATGAATAACACCAAATAGAGTTGTAGCCAAGATGTTTTACCAACGGTACAGTTAGAAAGATCATCGTGATGCACTTACTGTCGTGGCAGGACCTGCGCGGTCCACTGCCTGCCTCCCCATGTAAACACCAATTGGTCCTGTGATTCTTCAGCAGTGGGAATACCGAAGAATGCATTTGCCAAGTCTAGGAGACAACGGAAAGTTTTGATTTCAGATCACTCCCTTTAATTTTGCTAAATAACTAAGAAGAATAGAACAAAATTCAGGTGCATCTGGAGGTGCCCATTTTGGGGCAGTTAGTGGGGATGAGAGCAGATAGATTGGGGTGAGGGAAGTACAGGTAAGATGTGACTTTTAAAAACTGCTTGTTCCAAATCCACACTAAAAGGGCCGTGCACCTAATGAAAATGTAAGTACATCTTGAATGGTTAAATTCAAAGTAAACAAGTCTAAATCACCCCTTCCCAAGACAGCTGTTGAATAGAAGAAGGTCACAGACTCGGTGCCTCTCAGTTAGCCTACACTTGCAGGTATGACTGGTACTCTAAAATAAAGCAGTCAGAGCCCCCTTCTTTAAAACAGTAACAGAGATGCTTCTGCCTAACTCTTCCCCCAGGTTGGAGGGTAAAAGTCCTCATGTCCCCCTGTCTTTTATTTTTGTCATACCTAAAAATATTACGGAAAGACATGGATGTTTATTTCTACATAATGAGTGCCTACTTTGAAAAGAATCTGCATCACTTGCATGCACAGAAGAAGCACAGCAAAGAATAAACACATTGTGCCTGCTGGTATGTGCACATGTATGCAAAGTTTTTTGCGTGAATGCTGCTAAATGTTTGTGAGGTTGTTCTCAATTTATTTTCTGTGATATTGCATTGGTGTGTACTGGTTTAGACTGGGTGGCACTGGTGAGAGTAGTGGTGGAGGAATGGGTTCTCCCCATTCCCCCTGGTTCCTCCCGTTTCCCACTGGTCTCTGGCGGCCTCTGTGGTTCCATACTGGTCTTTACTGTTCCATAATTGAGTGCACTCCAACTGGTTCCAAGTGGTTTCTATTGCCCACTGTTGGTCCATAATGCTGTCTACTGATGCAGAGCGGTTTAGACAGGTCCATAGTGGTTTAGAGTGGTGCACACTGGTCCAGTAAAATGTGGTGAAGAAATGGGTTCTGATGGTCCCTTCTGGTTCCTACTGGTTCCTAGTGGTCCTCATGGATCTCCATTGGCCACTGTGGGTCCGTACTGGTTTCTGGGAGGGCGATCTACAAATGAAAAATGAAATACTGGCAAAACCCAGACCTAACAGAAAAAAAAGTAGACTGGTTGTAGGTAATATTAGTTGTACGTTGATAGGAATGGATGTCTTTTAATGAATTGTCTGTTTTCAAAGGTGCAGCAGCTTTGAGTCCCCTTTGTTCGAGACGTAGTTGTGGTGCACGTGATGTCTCAAGACCAGCTGTTCCTCTCTGGGAAAAGAGGCTGAATCTTGTGCTGCTCTGTCATTCACCAAAGCAGCCTGCACGCTCAGCTGGGTGGCTCTGCCTCCATCTGCCCAAGCCGTACTGTGCCTCCCTGGCGGGCGCAGCCTGCCCGCACCGTGCTCTGTGTATAACTCTGATGCGTGCACCTCAACAAGCTCAGATGTTGCTGCTCGTTTGCCACAGCTGCAAGCACACGGTGCTCCGGCACCGAAACGCACGGCAAAGCCGCTCGTGCTCCTCCTGCCGTCAGCAGACAGCGCTGGCAGCCGGCCGCTCGTCCCATCCTGCAGGGGTCCCACCCTGGCCCGGGTCCCGCCCGGACCCACCCCTGTGCAGAACCCGGCGGTGGCACAGCCCTTGGAACTGTTGGCTCTGTGACGTCGGCACCGACAGCAATGGGCACACTGCAGCCGCAGTCAATGGCCATGAAGCAAGGCGCGATGGGCTGCTGCTCTGCTGTGGGAGTTATGGTGCTGCTGCTGCTCCTCCTCATGCCGCTGGCCGCGTGCCGGCCCGCGCACGGCTCCTCGAGTGTCTGCGAGTGAGTGATCCCCGGACAGCGGCTCACGTGCAGCGTGAGCGCGGCGAGGGAGCAGCCGGCAGCGGCACTCAACATCTTTCTCATTGCAGCACTTGCGGGCTCCGCCCCATGGTCTCTCAGTCTGGGGGAACACGCATCGTGGGCGGCACGGATGCCCCGCTTGGGGCCTGGCCGTGGATCGTTAGCCTTCAGAGTAGATGGTTTGCGGGCATGGGACACGTTTGTGGAGGGTCCCTCATCAGCTCGCAGTGGGTCCTCACGGCAGCGCACTGCTTTGACTACGCGAGGTAAGGGCTGTCCCTTTCCTTGCAGTCCAGCCAGCGTGTGGGTGCTCCTGGGTGCACCCCTCCTGGGTGCTGCAGGACGCGGCCGTGTTCCCGCTGACCCCTTTCTCCATCCTTCCCCCAGTCCCAACACACCGTGGCACGTGGTGATCGGTGCCAATGATTTG
>JAUPFR010000229.1:0-58377 GCA_036925125.1 Oreortyx pictus | reverse complement strand
GGACCCATAGGGGCGGGTCAGACCCATAAGGACTGCTCTGTCCCATAGGGGAGGGATTGGACCCATAGGGACAGGTCGGATCCATAGGGACAGGTCGGACCCATAGGGACAGGTCGGACCCATAGGGGAGGGTTCGGACCCATAGGGACGGGTCAGACCCATAGGGACCGGGTGGACCCATATGGGAGAGTTTGGACCCATAGGGGTGGGTCAGACCCATACGGACTGCTCTGTCCCATAGGGGAGGGATTGGACCCATAGGGACAGGTCGGATCCATAGGGACTGCTCTGACCCATAGGGGAGGGTTCGGACCCTTAGGGACAGGTCGGACCCATAGGGACAGGTCAGACCCATAGGGGAGGGTTCGGACCCATAGGGATGGGTTGGACCCATAGGGACAGGTCGGACCCATAGGGGAGGGTTCGGACCCATAGGGGCGGGTCGGACCCATAGGGACAGGTCAGACCCATAGGGACAGGTCGGACCCATAGGGGAGGGTTCGGACTCATAGGGACAGGTCGGACCCATAGGGACAGGCTGGACCCATAGGGGAGGGTTCGGACCCATAGGGACAGGTTGGACCCATAGGGACAGGTCGGACCCATAGGGGAGGGTTCGGACTCATAGGGGAGGGATCGGACCCATAGGGGCCGGTCAGACCCATAAGGACTGCTCTGACCCATAGGGGAGGTTTCGGACCCATAGGGACAGGTCGGATCCATAGGGACAGGTCGGACTCATAGGGACAGGTCGGACCCATAGGGATGGGTCGGACCCATAGGGGAGGGTTCGGACTCATAGGGACAGGTCGGACCCATAGAGGAAGGCTTGGACCCATAGGAACGGGTCAGACCCATAGGGACGGGTCGGACCCATAGGGACGGTCGGACCCATAGGGACAGGTCGGACCCATAGGGACAGGTTGGACCCATAGGGGAGGGTTCAGACCCATAGGGACGGGTCAGACCCATAGGGGAGAGTTCGGACCCATAGGGGTGGGTCAGACCCATAGGGACTGCTCTGACCCATAGGGGAGGGATTGGACCCATAGGGACAGGTCGGATCCATAGGGACAGGTCGGACCCATAGGGGAGGGTTCGGACCCATAGGGACAGGTCGGACCCATAGGGGCCGGTCAGACCCATAAGGACTGCTCTGACCCATAGGGGAGGTTTCGGACCCATAGGGACAGGTCGGATCCATAGGGACAGGTCGGACCCATAGGGAAGGGTCGGACCCATAGGGGAGGGATCAGACCCATAGGGACAGGTCAGACCCATAGGGGAGGGATCGGACTCATAGGGACAGGTCGGACCCATAGGGGAGGGTTCGGACCCATAGGGATGGGTCGGACCCATAGGGACAGGTCGGACCCATAGGGACGGGTCGGACCCATAAGGGAGGGATTGGACCCATAGGGACGGGTCAGACCCATAGGGACAGGTCGGACCCATAGGGACAGGTCGGACCCATAGGGGAGGGTTCGGACCCATAGGGACAGGACTCGGACCATTAGGGACAGGATTCAGCCCCATAGGGACAGGACTCAGCCCTATAGGGCCATCTCAGCCCCATGCGGACAGGACTCGGCCCTATAGGGACAGCTCAGCCCCATAGGGACAGGACTCGGCCCCATAGGGACAGCTCGGCCCCATAGGGACAGGATTCAGCCCCATAGGGACAGGACTTGGCCCTATAGGGCCAGCTCGGCCCCATAGGGAGAGGACTCGGCCCTATAGGGACAGGACTCAGCCATATAGGGCCAGCTCGATCCCATAGGGAGAGGACTCGGCCCCATAGGGACAGGACTCAGCCATATAGGGCCAGCTCGGCCCCATAGGGACAGGACTCGGCCCCATACGGAGAGGACTCAGCCATATAGGGCCTGCTCGGCCCCATGGGGAGAGGACTCAGCCCTACAGGGACAGGACTCAGCCCTATAGGGCCTGCTCGGCCCCATAGGGACAGGACTTGGCCCCATAGGGACAGGACTCAGCCATATAGGGCCTGCTCGGCCCCATAGGGACAGGACTCGGCCCCATACGGAGAGGACTCGGCCCCATAGGGACAGGAGTCAGCCATATAGGGCCAGCTCAGCCCCATAGGGACAGCACTCAGCCCTATAGGGACAGGACTCAGCCCCATAGGGACAGCACTCGGCCCTATAGGGACAGGACTCAGCCCCATATGGACAGGACTCGGCCCCATAGGGACAGGACTCAGCCATATAGGACCAGCTCGGCCCCATAGGGACAGCACTCGGCCCTATAGGGACAGGACTCTGCTCCAGAAGAGGGACCTGAAAAGAGATCCCATATCAGTCCAGTGGGGGGAGGGGTCTCTTGGGGGGGCCCTATAGGGGGGTTCCCATAGGGGATTCCTATAGGGGCCCCGCAGGGGGGGGGAGGGGTCTCTTTGGGGGGTCCCTGTGGGGGGGTGGGGTCCCAAAGGTGGATCCCATTGGGGGAGGGATCTCTTTGGGGGGTCTCCATGGTGGGGGGGGATCCCAAAGGGGGATCCCATTGGGGGGAGGGGTCTCTTTGGGGGGTCCCCATGGGGGGGGGATCCTAAAGGGGATCCCATTGGGGGAAGAGGTCTCTTTGGGGGGTCCCTATGGGGGAGGGGGGTCCCAAAGGGGGATCTCATTGGGGGGAGGGGTCTCTTTGGGGGGTCCCTATGGGGGAGGGGAGGGTCCCAAAGGGGGATCCCATTGGGGGGAGGGGTCCCTTTGGGGGGTCTCCATGGGGGGGGGGGGTCCCAAAGGGGGATCCCACAGGGGTCCCATAGGGGGAGGGGGTCTCTTGGGGGGGTTCCCAAAGGGAAATCCTATAGAAGTTCCTTTGGGGGGGTCCTTATGTGGGGGTCCCAAAGGGGGATCCCATAGAGGTCACAATGGGGGAGGGGTATCTTGGGGGGGGGTCCCATGGGGGGCTCTGAAGGGGGTTCCCATAGGGGGTTCCTATAGGGGAAAGAGGTCCAATTAGGGGGGGCAGAATGGGGTTCCTATAGGGGTCCCACAAGGGGGTTCCCATAGGGGGGATCCCATAGGGGCCCTGGGGGGGGGGAGGGGTCTCTTAAGGGGGCCTTGGGGGTCCCAAAGGAGGTTCCCACAGGGGTCCCATAGAGGGGAGGGGTCTCTTGGGGGGGGGTTCAGGGGGGCCCTGATCAGGGTTCCCAGGGGGGGGGGAGGGGTCTCTTAAGGGGGGTCCCATGGGGGGGCTCTGAAGGGGGTTCCCATAGGGGGTTCCTATAGGGGAAAGAGATCCGATTGGGGGGGGCAGAATGGGGTTCCTATAGGGGTCCCACAAGGGGGTTCCCATAGGGGGGATCCCATAGGGGCCCGGGGGGGGGAGGGGTCTCTTAAGGGGGGTCCCAAGGCATGGGGGGGGGTCCCAAAGGAGGTTCCCACAGGGGTCCCATAGAGGGGAGGGGTCTCTTGGGGGGGGGTTCAGGGGGGCCCTGATCGGGGTTCCCATAGGGGATTCCTATAGGGGCCCCGGGGGGGGGGGGAGGGGTCTCTTAAGGGGGGTCCCATGGGGGGGCTCTGAAGGGGGTTCCCATAGGGGGTTCCTATAGGGGAAAGAGGTCCGATTGGGGGGGAGCAGAATGGGGTTCCTATAGGGGTCCCACAAGGGGGTTCCCATAGGGGGGATCCCATAGGGGCCCCGGGGAGGGAGGGGTGTCCCAAGGCATGGGGGGGGGGGGCCCAAAGGAGGGGTCCCATAGGGGATCACTTTGGGGTCCATAGGGGCCGTTCCCTCACATTGGGATTGTGTCCCTATAGGGTCCCATAGGGGATCACTTTGGGGTCCCATAAGGGCTGTTCCCTCACACTGGGGTTCTGTGTCCCCATGGGGTCCCATAGGGCGTTATTCCCTCACATTGGGGTTCCGTGTCCCTATGGGGTCCCATAGGGGATCACTTTGGGGTCCCATAGGGGCTGTTCCCTCATATTGGAGTTCCATGTCCCTATAGGGACCCAAAGGGGATCACTTTGGGGTCCCACAGGGCATTATTCCCTCACATTGGGGTTCCGTGTCCCCGTGGGGTCTCATGGGGGATCACTTTGGGGTCCCACAGGGGCCGTTCCCTCATATTGGGGTTCCGTGTCCCCATGGGGGCCCATAGGGGATCACTTTGGGGTCCCACAAGGGCTGTTCCCTCATATTGGGGTTCCGTGTCCCCATGGGGTCCCATGGGGGATCACTTTGGGGTCCCACAGGGGCCAGTCCCTCATATTGGGGTTCCATGTCCCTATAGGGTCCCATAGGGGATCACTTTGGGGTCCCATAGGGGCCGTTCCCTCACATTGGGGTTCCGTGTCCCCATGGGGTCCCATAGGGGATCACTTTGGGGTCCCATAGGGGCTGTTCCCTCATATTGGGGTTCCGTGTCCCCATGGGGTCCCATAGGGCGTTATTCCCTCACATTGGGGTTTCGTGTCCCCATGGGGTCCCATAAAGGATCACTTTGGGGTCCCCTGGGGTGTTATTCCCTCATACTGGGGTTCCGTGTCCCCATGGGGTCCCATAGGGGATCACTTTGGGGTCCCCTGGGGTGTTATTCCCTCACATTGGGGTTCCGTGTCCCTATGGGGTCCCATAGGGGATCACTTTGGGGTCTCCTGGGGATTGTTCCCTCATATTGGGGCTCCATGTCCCCGTTGGGTCCCATAGGGGATCACTTTGGGGTCCCATAGGGGCTGTTCCCTCATATTGCAGTTCCATGTCCCTATAGGGACCCAAAGGGGATCACTTTGGGGTCCCACAGGGGCTGTTCCCTCACACTGGGGTTCCATGTCCCCGTGGGGTCCCATAGCGGATCACTTTGGGGTCCCACAGGGGCCGTTCCCTCACATTGGGGTTGGGTATCCCTGTGGGGTCCCATAGGGGATCACTTTGGGGTCCCATAAGGGCTGTTCCCTCACATTGGGGTTCCGTGTCCCCATGGGGTCCCATAGGGGATCACTTTGGGGTCCCATAGGGGCTGTTCCCTCACATTGGGGTTCCATGTCCCCATGGGGTCCCATAGGGGATCACTTTGGGGTCCCACAGGGACTGTTCCCTCACACTGGGGTTCCGTGTCCCCGTGGGGTCCCATAGCGGATCACTTTGGGGTCCCACAGGGGCCGTTCCCTCACATTGGGGTTGGGTATCCCTGTGGGGTCCCATAGGGGATCACTTTGGGGTCCCACAGGGCATTATTCCCTCACATTGGGATTCCATGTCCCTATAGGGACCCATAGGGGATCACTTTGGGGTCCCACAGGGGCCGTTCCCTCATATTGGGGTTCTGTGTCCCCATGGGGTCCCATAGGGGATCACTTTGGGGTCCCATAAGGGCTGTTCCCTCACATTGGGGTTCCGTGTCCCCATGGGGTCCCATAGGGGATCACTTTGGGGTCCCACAGGGCATTATTCCCTCACATTGGGATTCCATGTCCCTATAGGGACCCATAGGGGATCACTTTGGGGTCCCATAGGGGCCGTTCCCTCACATTGGGGTTCCGTGTCCCTATGGGGTCCCATAGGGGATCACTTTGGGGTCCCACAGCGGATGTTCCCTCATATTGGGGTTCCGTGTCCCCATGGGGTCCCATGGGGGATCACTTTGGGGTCCCACAGGGGCCAGTCCCTCATATTGGGGTTCCATGTCCCTATAGGGTCCCATAGGGGATCACTTTGGGGTCCCATAGGGGCCGTTCCCTCACATTGGGGTTCCGTGTCCCCATGGGGTCCCATAGGGGATCACTTTGGGGTCCCATAGGGGCTGTTCCCTCACATTGGGGTTCCGTGTCCCCATGGGGTCCCATAGGGGATCACTTTGGGGTCCCATAGGGGCCGTTCCCTCACATTGGGGTTCCGTGTCCCCATGGGGTCCCATAGGGGATCACTTTGGGGTCCCATAGGGGCTGTTCCCTCATATTGGGGTTCTGTGTCCCCATGGGGTCCCATAGGGCGTTATTCCCTCACATTGGGGTTTCGTGTCCCCATGGGGTCCCATAAAGGATCACTTTGGGGTCCCCTGGGGTGTTATTCCCTCATACTGGGGTTCCGTGTCCCCATGGGGTCCCATAGGGGATCACTTTGGGGTCCCCTGGGGTGTTATTCCCTCACATTGGGGTTCCGTGTCCCTATGGGGTCCCATAGGGGATCACTTTGGGGTCTCCTGGGGATTGTTCCCTCATATTGGGGCTCCATGTCCCCGTGGGGTCCCATAGGGGATCACTTTGGGGTCCCATAGGGGCTGTTCCCTCATATTGCAGTTCCATGTCCCTATAGGGACCCAAAGGGGATCACTTTGGGGTCCCACAGGGGCTGTTCCCTCACACTGGGGTTCCATGTCCCCGTGGGGTCCCATAGCGGATCACTTTGGGGTCCCACAGGGGCCGTTCCCTCACATTGGGGTTGGGTATCCCTGTGGGGTCCCATAGGGGATCACTTTGGGGTCCCATAGGGTGTTATTCCCTCACATTGGGATTCCTTGTCCCTATAGGGACCCAAAGGGGATCACTTTGGGGTCCCACAGGGGCCGTTCCCTCATATTGGGGTTCTATGTCCCCATGGGGTCCCATAGGGGATCACTTTGGGGTCCCACAGGGGCTGTTCCCTCACATTGGGGTTCCGTGTCCCCATGGGGTCCCATAGGGGATCACTTTGGGGTCCCACAGGGACTGTTCCCTCACAATGGGGTTCCGTGTCCCCGTGGGGTCCCATAGCGGATCACTTTGGGGTCCCACAGGGGCCGTTCCCTCACATTGGGGTTGGGTATCCCTGTGGGGTCCCATAGGGGATCACTTTGGGGTCCCACAGGGGCCGTTCCCTCATATTGGGGTTCTGTGTCCCCATGGGGTCCCATAGGGGATCACTTTGGGGTCCCGCAGGGGCCGTTCCCTCTCCCTGTGGGGCAGGGTGTCCCCGTGGGGTGTCCCCGTGGGTCCCACCTGGCGCAGGACGCGCCGGATGCCCTCGGTGGGGGCGTCTCCGTACGCGGGGTCGTCGCTGAGCAGTTTGAGGATGCGCACGCGGCCGTCGGGGCACCGCGCGAACACGTCCGTGAACGTCCCCCCGCGGTCGATGGCGAACTGGAACCCGCCGCGCTGCGTCGACATCGCTCTGTTCAGCCCGGTCTGCTTCGGTGGCCTGGCTCTGCTTGGCCTGGCTCTGCTTGGCCTGGCTCTGCTTGGCCTGGCTCTGCTTGGTTGGCCCGGCTCTGCTTGGCCTGGCTCTGCTTGGCCTGGCTCTGCTTGGTTGGCCTGGCTCTGCTTGGCCTGGGTCTGCTTGGTTGGCCTGGGTCTGCTTGGCCTGGTCTGCTTGGTTGGCCTGGGTCTGTTTGGCCCGGTTCTGCTTGGCCTGGCTCTGCTTGGCCTGGTCTGCTTGGTTGGCTCGGGTCTGCTTGGCCTGGGTCTGCTTGGCCCGGCTCTGCTTGGCCCGGCTCTGCTTGGCCTGGGTCTGCTTGGTTGGCCCGGGTCTGCTTGGTTGGCCTGGGTCTGCTTGGCCTGGCTCTGCTTGGTTGGCCTGGGTCTGCTTGGCCTGGGTCTGCTTGGTTGGCCTGGGTCTGCTTGGCCTGGTCTGCTTGGTTGGCCTGGGTCTGTTTGGCCCGGTTCTGCTTGGCCCGGCTCTGCTTGGTCTGGTCTGCTTGGTTGGCTCGGGTCTGCTTGGCCTGGGTCTGCTTGGCCTGGGTCTGCTTGTCCCGGCTCTGCTTGGCCCGGCTCTGCTTGGCCTGGGTCTGCTTGGTTGGCCCGGGTCTGCTTGGTTGGCCTGGGTCTGCTTGGCCTGGCTCTGCTTGGTTGGCCTGGATCTGTTTGGCCTTAGTCTTCTTGGTTGGCCTGGGTCTGCTTGGCCTAGTCTGCTTGGTTGGCCTGGCTCTGCTTGGCCTGGTCTTCTTGGCCTTGGTCTGCTTGGTTGGCCTGGGTCTGCTTGGCCTGGTCTTCTTGGCCTTGGTCTGCTTGGTTGGCCTGGGTCTGCTTGGCCTGGCTCTGCTTCGTTGGCCTGGCTCTGCTTGGCCTGGTCTTCTTGGCCTTGGTCTGCTTGGTTGGCCCTGGTCTGCTTGGCCTGGCTCTGCTTCGTTGGCCTGGCTCTGCTTGGTTGTACTGGCTCTACTTGACCTGGGTCTGCTTGGTTGGCCTGGTTCTGCTTGGCCTGGTCTGCTTGGCCTGGGTCTATTCAGCCTGGTTCTGTTCTGCCTGGTTCCGGTTGGCCTGGCTCTGCTTGGCCTGGTTCAGTTCAGGCTGGTTCTGCTTGGCCTGGCTCTGTTTGGCCTGGTTCAGGCTGGCCTGGCTCTGCTTGGCCTGGCTCTGCTTGGCCCGGGTCTGCTTGGCCTGGTCTGCTTGGCCTGGCTCAGTTCAGGCTGGTTCTGCTTGGCCTTGTTCTGCTTGGCCTGGTTCCGGTTGGCCTGGCTCTGCTTGGCCTGGTTCTGGTTGGCCTGGCTCTGCTTGGCCTGGTTCTGTTCGGTGCGCCGAGCTCACTCTGCCTGGTTGGGTTCAATGCGGTTCAATCTGACCCAGTTCGGTTCGGTTCAGCCCAGTTCAGCCCGATGTGCTCGGCCTCCCTCAGCCCGGTTCGGTTCAATCCGGTTTGGACTGACCCGGTTCAGTCTGACCCGGTTTGGTTCAATCTGGTTCAGTCTGACCCGGTTCAGTTCAGTCCGGTTCGGTTCGGTTCAGTCCAGTTCGGTTCAATCCGGTTCGATCTGACCCAGTTCGGTTCAATCCAGTCTGGTTCAATCCGGTTCGGTCTGACCCGATTCAGTTTAATCCGGTCCGGTTCAATCCGGTTCGATCTGACCCGATTCAGTTCAATCCGGTCCGGTTCAATCCGGTTCGGTCTGACCCGGTTCGGTTCAATCCGGTCCGGTTCAATCCGGTTCGGTCTGACCCGATTCAGTTCAATCCGGTCCGGTTCAATCCGGTTCGATCTGACCCGATTCAGTTCAATCCGGTCCGGTTCAATCCGGTTCGGTCTGACCCGGTTCGGTTCAATCCGGTCCGGTTCAATCCGGTTCGGTCTGACCCGATTCAGTTCAATCCGGTCCGGTTCAATCCGGTTCGGTCTGACCCAGTTCGGTTCAATCCAGTCTGGTTCAATCCGGTTTGATCTGACCCGATTCGGTTCAATCCGGTCCGGTTCAATCCGTTTCGGTCTGACCCGGTCCGGTTCAATCCGTTTCGGTCTGACCCGGTTCGGTTCAATCCGGTTCGGTCTGACCCGGCCCGGTTGGGCCCGGTGTGCTGAGCTCCCTCAGTCCGGTTGGGTTCAATCCAGTTTGGTCTGGCCCAGTCTGGTTCAATCCAGTTCGGTCTGACCCGGTTCGGTTCAATCTGGTTCAGTCTGACCCAGTTCGGTTCAGTTCAGCCTGACCTGGTTGGGCTCAATCTGGTTCGGTCTGACCCAGTTCGGTTCAGTCCAGCCCGGTTCAGTTTGGTCTGACCCGGTCTGGTTCAATCCAGTTGGGTCTGACCCTGTCTGGTTCAATCCAGCTGGGTCTGACCTGGTCCGGTTCAATCCGGTTTGGTCTGACCCGGTTTGGTTCGGTCTGACCTGGTCCGGTTCGATCTGACCCGGTTTGGTTCGGTCTGACCTGGTCCGGATCAATCCGGTTTGGTCTGACCCGGTTTGGTTCGGTCTGACCTGGTCCGGATCAATCCGGTTTGGTCTGACCCGGTTTGGTTCGGTCTGACCTGGTCCGGATCAATCCGGTTTGGTCTGACCCGGTTTGGTTCGGTCTGACCTGGTCCGGATCGATCCGGTTTGGTCTGACCCGGTTTGGTTCGGTCTGACCTGGTCCGGTTCGATCCGGTTCGGTCTGCCCCGGTCCAGTTCGATCCGGTTGAGTCCGGCGGCGCTGGTCCGGTTGGTCCGGGCTCGGCCCGGTCCCTCTCCCGACCCCAAAGTCGTCCGTGGGTGCGGCCCCGAGTGGGGGGCGGGGCGGGGGAGGGGCGGGGGCGGGGTGGGGGCGGGTGAGGGCGGGGTGGGGGCTGGGCGGGGGCGGGTGGGGGAGGGGCGGGGGTCGCGGTGATCGGCACCAAGGGCACCGGAAGGTGCGGGGCGGGTGGGGGCGGGGCGGGGGCGGGGTGGAGGGCGGGTGGGGGAGGGGCGGGGGTCGCGGTGATCGGCCCCAAGGGCACCGGAAGGTGCGGGGCGGGTGGGGGCGGGGCGGGGGCGGGGCAGGGGCGGGTGAGGGCGGGGTGGGGGCGGGGCGGGGGAGGGGCGGGGGTCGCGGTGATTGGCACCAAGGGCACAGGAAGGAGCGGGGCGGGTGGGGGCGGGGCGGGGGCGGGGTGGAGGGCGGGTGGGGGAGGGGCGGGGGTCGCGGTGATCGGCACCAAGGGCACCGGAAACTGCGTGGCGGGTGGGGGCGGGGCGGGGGAGGGTGGGGGCGGGGCGGGGTCGGGTGAGGGCGGAGTGGGGGCGGGGCGGGGTGGGAGGGGGAGGGGCGGGGGTAGCGGTGATCGGCACCAAGGGCACCGGAAGTGGCGGGGCCGGGGGAGGGTGGGGGCGGGGTGGGGGAGGGGCGGGGCGGGTGAGGGCGGGGTGGGGGAGGGGCGGGGGTAGCGGTGATCGGCACCAAGGGCACCGGAAGTGGCGGGGCCGGGGGAGGGTGGGGGAGGGGCGGGGCGGGTGGGGGCGGGGTGGGGGCGGGGCGGGGGAGGGGCGGGGGCGGGTGAGGGCGGGGCGGGGGCGGGTGGGGGAGGGGCGGGGGTAGCGGTGATCGGCACCAAGGGCACCGGAAGTGGCGGGGCCGGGGGAGGGTGGGGGCGGGGCATGGTTGGGGCGGGGGAGGGGTGGAATGAAGATTCATACGGTGGAACGGAGACGGAGTTCCGTTCTTCGTTTTACGCCGATGGGAATTAAAGGTAATTGCGTCAGCAGCTTTGACTCTGTGCCTTCCGACGCCGATCACATCTACGTGTTTCACAGCCGACACCGTTTTGCACGGGGCCGACTTTCCGTTCCTGCATCTGTTGCCTCCGAGACTTCGGGACGTGTTCAGAGAAGGGCAACAAAACTGGGGAGGGGTCTGGAGCACAAGTCTGACGAGGAGCGGCTCTTCTCCCGGATAACTAATGACAGGACAAGAGGGAATGGCCACAAGTTGCGCCGGTGTCGTGGTTTTATGATTTTTTGGTCTTGGTATTCCACATCGTAACAACACGTAGTGCGTTAAGAGTTAAAGAGTTAATCCTCCAGCTCCACAGATCATTGATATTTTCCGGGTATACCTGTCTCAGAAGAGGAGAACTGCGTTCCCCAGAGGACTTTGCGATGCTTTGCATTTTTACGTATTTTCCGCTCAGAGGGAAAAGATAAAAACCGTCTGCGGTCGCGGGACGCTCTCTTTCCTTCGGGATGGACTCAGCAGTGGGTGCTCGCTGCCGGATCGCCTTCAGCGTTAGCGTAAGGCCTTCGGTTTATCGGACACTCTCTCTCTTGCTCATTTTCTTTGATTTATTAGCTTCAATTCCAATTCTATTGGATTATATTGTGTTATTTTGCTTTCTGATATCTTATTTAGTAAATTAGCTTTCCTCCTCAGATCGTTGCCGCTGTTTTGTTTCTGGGCCCATCTCCCTTTTCCCTTTTCCCTTTCCCCCTTCCCCTTTCCTGGGGCGTGGGTCTGCGGGTCCCCACACCAATCGTCACGGAACCGGGCCGATCCAGCCCGGTAAACCGTTGACAGCCGGGGAAAATTTAGATTAGATTTGAGGAAAAATGTTTTCTCTGAGAGAGTGGTCCGGCACTGGAACGGCCTGCCTAGGGAGGTGGTTGAGGCACCGTCCCTAGCGCTGTTCAAGAAGCGTTTAGATGAGGTGCTGAGGGATTTGATTTAGTAGCTCGGTGGGTAGGGATGGCGGCGGGAGGACGGTTGGACTAGATGATCTTGTAGGTCCTTTCCAACCTCATGGATCTATGAATCATGAATCTGTGAATCTACGTGTTTCACAGCCGACACCGTTTTGCACGGGGCGGACTTTCCGTTCCTGCATCTGTTGCCTCCGAGACTTCGGGACTTGGAGAAATTTTAACCGAGACACTGTACGGAAGAAGGGGGACCCATCTTCTCGGGGTGCAGCTGGTGGCGGAGCGGAGACTCCCCGGCACAGCCAGCGCCGCTTGCTTATCGCTTTTCGCCTTTGGATCGTCGTGAGATGTTCCAACAACTCCCGGTCGGACTTTTTAAGCGTTTCTGACACCGCGTCTGTTACCTCGCGCTCCGTTTGTCACCGCGTTCTTCCGATAAACGCGCTCAGTGCTACAGACGCGTTCCAGTAATTGACAGGAACACGTGCAATTAGATGGAACGCGATTTATTGAGTGTGATAGATGTGTTCCAATGATTGCCAGGAACAAGCCCAATTAGATCGAATACAATTTATTAAGCAAGTGACAGCAAGCAAAACAGCGCTGGGCGGCCGGGGAGTCCCTTGCTCCACTAACGGCACGCGTCCAAATGAAAGACGAATACCCATTTAAAGTTCATGCATTATTCATTACATTCCAAACTCCGGTTATACAGGGGATCAAACCTCAGACCAGTTTTGCTGTACCGTTTGCCCCTATTTTGCTTATCTTTCCGACCACAAACAGAGACACGAAGGCGCCACGACAACTATTGAGATGATTTGTAGCTATCCGTGCTGTAGAGGGGCTGTCCTCATGGTGTAGTATCTGATTTAAGATTTCCTGAATCCCCCTCCTTCAGTCTTTGGGATGGAGACTGTTTGTCAACGGTTTACCGGGCTGGATCGGCCCGGTTCCGTGACGATTGGTGTGGGGACCCGCAGACCCACGCCCCAGGAAAGGGGAAGGGGGAACGGGAAAAGGAAAAAGGGAGATGGGCCCAGAAACAAAACAACGGCAACGATCTGAGGAGGAAAGCTAATTTACTAAATAAGATATCAGAAAGCAAAATAACACAATATAATACAATATAATTGGAATTGAAGCTAATAAATCAAATAAAAGGAGCAAGAGAGAGTGTCCGATAAACCGAAGGCCTTACGCTAACGCTGAAGGCGATCCGGCAGCGAGCACCCACTGCTGAGTCCATCCCGAAGGAAAGAGAGCGTCCCGCGACCGCAGACGGTTTTTATCTTTTCCCTCTGAGCGGAAAACACGTAAAAATGCAAAGCATCGCAAAGTCCTCTGGGGAACGCAGTTCTACTCTTCTGAGACAGGTATACCCGGACAATATCAATGATCTGTGGAGCTGGAGGATTAACTCTTTAACTCTTAACGCACTACGTGTTGTTACGATGTGGAATACCAAGACCAAAAAATCATAAAACCACGACGCTGTTTCTAATTTGTCCTTCGGTGCACTCCAGGCCGGTCTGGCAAGGTCTGAGTCGTGGGCGCTTATCTCTCACCCCTCGACTGTAAAAGAATGCGCTCTCCTTGCTTCGTTTCGCAGCGCTAATGTTTGAAATGTAGACCGAGCTCTGTTCCGCGTTTTACGCCGGTTGGAATTAAGGGCAGCTCAAAGGTGTTGTATCAGCAGCTTCGACTTTGTGTCTTTGGACACGAATCCCCGTCGACACGTTTCACAGTTGACACCATTTTGGAGAGGGGCGGAATTTACATTCCGGCACCGGTTACTTTGCACTTCGTTTGTCACCGCGTCCATCAGCAAGATCCGCGGGACGGAAAAGAGGTTTAGTGAACAAACGGCGTGTTGTGGTTTTGTGGTTTTGATGTCGGTATTCCACATCAGAACATCACGCAGGCAGTGAAGGAGTTAATGCTGTGGGAGCAGCAGAGGGGCGGAGCTGGGCACCGGATGCCAGGCTCCGCTCGGCTCTCGGCGCGCTCTCGGCGGCGGTGAAAAAATTCAGCACGTGTGCTTCCCCTGCCGTTCCTCCCTAACGTAAGCTCCCAGTTTCTGGTTTGGAAACTTTCTCTCTCTCTCTCTCAAAATTGTTCAATTTTATTAGATTTAGTAAAGTTACCGTTCCTTCTCAGATCGTGCCGTTGTTTTTTTTTACAGACCCATCTATTCCCTCTGTCTCCCCCTCCCCCCAGAGCGCACGGCTCTGCTGGGGCGGCCGCGTGGCCACTGACGGGGCAGTTTTTCTTTCTCTTTTCCCTTTCTCTCTCCCTTCGCGGTTTCCCTTGGGCTACTGTCGCGGATAACACCGTGACACGGCGCCTGTCACTCATCGCGATACCGCGAGGGGCGCGCCGGAAGGCGAACTTATATCGTGAGGGGCACCGGAAGTTATATCGTGAGGGGCACCGGAAGTTATATCGTGGGGGGCACCAGAAGTTATATCATGAGGGGCACCGGAAGTTGCGGTTTTATCGCGAGGGGCGCGCCGGAAGGCGAACTTATATCCTCAGGGGCACCGGAAGTTATATCGTGAGGGGCACCGGAAGTTATATCGTGAGGGGCACCGGAAGTTATATTGTGAGGGGCACCGGAAGTTATATCCTGAGGGGCACCGGAAGTTGCGGTTCTATCGCGAGGGGCGCGCCGGAAGGCGAACTTATATCGTGAGGGGCACCGGAAGTTATATCGTGAGGAGCACCGGAAGTTATATCGTGGGGGGCACCAGAAGTTATATCATGAGGGGCACCGGAAGTTGCGGTTTTATCGCGAGGGGCGCGCCGGAAGGCGAACTTATATCGTGAGGGGCACCGGAAGTTATATCGTGAGGGGCACCGGAAGTTATATCGTGAGGGGCACCGGAAGTTATATCGTGAGGGGCACCGGAAGTTATATCGTGGGGGGCACCGGAAGTTATATCATGAGGGGCACCGGAAGTTGCGGTTCTATCGCGAGGGGCACACCGGAAGTCAAAGTTATATCGTGAGGGGCACCGGAAGTTATATCGTGAGGGGCACCGGAAGTTATATCGTGGGGGGCACCGGAAGTTATATCGTGAGGGGCACCGGAAGTGATATCGTGAGGGGCACCGGAAGTTTTATATCGTGAGGGGCACCGGAAGTTATATCGTGAGGGGCACCGGAAGTGATATCGTGAGGGGCACCGGAAGTGATATCGTGAGGGGCACCGGAAGTTATATCATGAGGGGCACCGGAAGTTATACCGTGAGGGGCACCGGAAGTTATATCGTGAGGGGCACCGGAAGTTATATCGTGAGGGGCACCGGAAGGTATATCGTGGGGGCACCGGAAGTTATATCGTGAGGGGCACCGGAAGTTATATCGTGAGGGGCACCGGAAGTGATATCGTGAGGGGCACCGGAAGTTTTATATCGTGAGGGGCACCGGACGTTATATCGTGAGGGGCACCGGAAGTTATATCGTGAGGGGCACCGGAAGTGATATCGTGAGGGGCACCGGAAGTTATATCATGAGGGGCACCGGAAGTTATACCGTGAGGGGCACCGGAAGTTATATCGTGAGGGGCACCGGAAGTTATATCGTGAGGGGCACCGGAAGTTATATCGTGGGGGCACCGGAAGTTATATCGTGAGGGGCACCGGAAGTTATATCGTGAGGGGCACCGGAAGTTATATCGTGAGGGGCACCGGAAGTGATATCGTGAGGGGCACCGGAAGTTTTATATCGTGAGGGGCACCAGAAGTTATATCATGAGGGGCACCGGAAGTTGCGGTTCTATCGCAAGGGGCGCGCCGGAAGGCGAACTTATATCCTCAGGGGCACCGGAAGTTATATCGTGAGGGGCACCGGAAGTTATATCATGAGGGGCACCGGAAGTTGCGGTTCTATCGCGAGGGGCGCACCGGAAGTCAAAGTTATATCGTGAGGGGCACCGGAAGTTATATCGTGAGGGGCACCGGAAGTTATATCGTGAGGGGCACCGGAAGTTATATCGTGAGGGGCACCGGAAGTTATATCATGAGGGGCACCGGAAGTTATATCATGAGGGGCACCGGAAGTTATATCGTGAGGGTCACCGGAAGTTATATCGTGAGGGTCACCGGAAGTTATATCGTGAGGGGCACCGGAAGTTATATCGTGAGGGGCACCGGAAGTTATATCGTGAGGGGCACCGGAAGTTATATCATGAGGGGCACCGGAAGTTATATCGTGAGGGTCACCGGAAGTTATATCGTGAGGGGCACCGGAAGTTATATCGTGAGGGGCACCGGAAGTTGCGGTTATGTCACGAGGGGCGCACCGGAACTTGTAGTCATATCACGGGGCGCACCGGAAGTTGTGGTTATATCGCGAGGGGCGCCGGAAGTCATGGTTGTATCGTGAGGGGCGCTCCGGAAGTCGTGGTTATATCGCGACGGGCGCACCAGAAGTTGCGGTTATATCGTGAGGAGCACCGGAAGTCGTAGTCATATCACGGGGCGCACCGGAAGTCGAACTTATATCGTGAGGGGCACCGGAAGTTATATCATGAGGGGCACTGGAAGTTATATATCATGAGGGGCACCGGAAGTTGCGGTTCTATCGCGAGGGGCGCACCGGAAGTCAAAGTTATATCGTGAGGGGCACCGGAAGTTATATCGTGAGGGGCACCGGAAGTTATATCCTGAGGGGCACCGGAAGTTATATCGTGAGGGGCACCGGAAGTTATATCCTGAGGGGCACCGGAAGTTATATCATGAGGGGCACCGGAAGTTGCGGTTCTATCGCGAGGGGCGCACCGGAAGTCAAAGTTATATCGTGAGGGGCACCGGAAGTTATATCCTGAGGGGCACCGGAAGTTATATCCTGAGGGGCACCGGAAGTTATATCCTGAGGGGCACCGGAAGTGGCGGTTCTATCGCGAGGGGCGCACCGGAAGTCAAAGTTATATCACGAGGGGCGCTCCAGAAGTCGCAGTTATATCGCGACGGGCGCACCGGAAGTTGCGGTTATATCGTGAGGAGCACCGGAAGTCGTCGTCATATCACGGGGCGCACCGGAAGTCGAACATATATCGCAAGGGGCGCGCCGGAACTCGTAGTCATATCGCGAGGGGCACCGGAAGTCGCGGTTATATGACGAGGGGCACCGGAAATCAAAGTCATATCGCGAGGGGCGCCCCGGAAGTCACGGTTATATCGCAAACGGCGCCGGAAGTTCATAGTCATATCGTGAGGGGCACCGGAAGTTATATCACGAGGGGCACCGGAAGTTGCGGTTATATCACGAGGGGCGCACCGGAACTTGTAGTCATATCACGGGGCGCACCGGAAGTTGTGGTTATATCGCGAGGGGCGCACCAGAAGTCAAAGTTATATCGTGTGGGGCGCTCCGGAAGTTGTGGTTATATTGCGAGGGGCACCGGAAGTCGAAGTTATATCACGAGGGGCGCACTGGAAGTCACGGTTATATCGCGAACAGCGCCGGAAGTTCGTAGTCATATCGTGAGGGGCACCGGAAGTCGCGGTTATATTGCGAGGGGCACCGGAAGTCGAAGTTATATCACAAGGGGCGCACCAGAAGTCGCAGTTATATCGCGACGGGCGCACCGGAAGTTGCGGTTATATCGGGAGGGGCACTGGAACTCGTAGTCATATCGTGGGGCGCACCGGAAGTTGCGGTTATATCGCAACGGGCGTACTGGAAGTCAAAGTTGTATCGCGAGGGGCGCACCAGAACTCGTCGTCATATCACGGGCGCACCGGAAGTCGAACATATATCGCAAGGGGCGAGCCGGAACTTGTAGTCATATCGCGAGGGACACCGGAAGTCGCGGTTATATGACGAGGAGCACCGGAAATCAAAGTCATATCGCGAGGGGCGCCCCGAAAGTTGCGGTTAAATCGCGGGGCGCTCCAGAAGTCGAAGTTATATCGCGACGGGTGCACCGGAAGTTGTGGTTATGTCGCGAGGGGCACCGGAAGTTGTAGTCATATTGCGAGGGGTCACCGGAAGTTGCGGTTATATCGCGGGGCACTCCAGATAGTCGAAGTTATATCGCGAGGGGCACCGGAAGTCGTAGTCATATCACGGGGCGCACCGGAAGTCAAACATATATTGCAAGGGGCGCGCCGGAACTCGTAGTCGTATCGCGAGGGACACCGGAAGTTGCGGTTATATCGCGAGGGGCACCGGAAGTGGAAGTTATATCGCGACAGGCGCACTGGAAGTCGAACTTATATCACGAGGGGCACAGGAAGTCATAGTCATATCGCGATGGGCGCACTGGAAGTCGCGGTTATATCGTGAGGGGCACAACCGGAAGTCATAGTTATATCATGAGGGGCACCGGAAGTTGTGGTTATATCGTGAGGGGCACCGGAAGTCAAAGTTATATTGCGAAGCACACTGGAAGTTGCGGTCACATCACAAGGGGCGCGCTGGAAGTCGAACTTATATAGTGAGTGGCACTGGAAGTCGAAGTTATATCACGAGGGGCGCACTGGAAGTCACAGTTATATCGCGAACGGCGCCGGAAGTTCGTAGTCATATCGTGAGGGGCACCGGAAGTCGTGGTTATATTGCGAGGGGCACCAGAAATCAAAGTCATATCGCGAGGGGCGCCCCGGAATTTGCGGTTATATCGCGAGGCGCTCCAGAAGTCGAAGTTATATCGCGACAGGCGCACCGGAAGTTGCGGTTATATCGCGAGGGGCACCGGAAGTCGAACTTATATCGCGAGGGGCGCGCCGGAACTCGTAGTCATATCGCAAGGGGCACCGGAAGTCGTTGTTATATCGCGAGGGGCACCGGAAGTCGAACTTATATTGCGGGGCGCACCGGAAGTTCTAGTCATATCATGAGGGGCACACCGGAAATCGAAGTTATATCACAAAGGGCACCGGAAGTTGCGGTTATATCGCGAGGGGTGCCGGAACTCATAGTCATATTGCGAGGGACGCACCGGAAGTCGCGGTTATATCAGGGGGCGCACCAGAAGTCGAACTTCTATCGCGGAGCGCACTGGAAGTCGAACTTATATCACGGGGCATACCGGAAGTTCTAGTCATATCATGAAGGGCACCGGAAATTGAAGTTATATCGCGAGGGGCACCAGAAGTCGAACATATATCGCAAAGCGCACCGGAAGTCGTAGTCATATCGCGAGGGGCGCACCGGAAGTTGTGGTCATATCACGAGGGGCATCGGAAATTGCGGTTATATCGTGAGGGGCACTGGAAATCAAAGTTATATCGCGAGGGGCGCACTGGAAGTTGAAGTCATATCGTGAGGGGCACCGGAAGTTGCGGTTATATCACGAGAGGTGCACCGGAAGTCGTTGTTATATCGTGAGGGGCGCACTGGAAGTTAAAGTCATATCGTGATGGGCACCGGAAGTCGAAGTTATATCGCGAGGGGCACCGGAAGTCGAACTTATATCGCGAGGGGCGCACCGGAAGTCGCGGTCATATCGCGAGGGGCACCGGAAGTTCTAGTCATATCGCGAGGGGCACCGGAAGTCGTCGTCATATCGCGAGGCGCACCGGAAGTCGTAGTCGTATCGCGGGGCGCACCGGAAGTCGTAGTCGTATCGCGGGGCGCACCGGAAGTCGACGTTCTCTCGCACCGGAAGTCGCGGGGCGGTCCCGGGGCGCACCGGAAGCGGCGTTTGCGTCGCGCCGGAAGTGAGCCGGCGCCGCGTCGCGATGGCGGCGGCGGAGCTGCTGTCGGATGAGGGATTCCGCGCCGACGGGCGCCGCGCGGCGGAGCTGCGGAAGATCCGCGTCCGCATGGGGCTGTTCGCGCGGGCGGACGGCTCCGCCTACATCGAGCACGGAAACACGCGCGCCATCGCCGTCGTGCACGGACCGCGAGAGGTCAGCGGGGGAACGGGGCGGGGGGGGGGGGGGAGGGGCACCGGCACCGGCACCGGCAGCGGAACCGGCACCGGCAGCGGAACCGGCACCGGCAGCGGAACCGGCACGGCTCTGGGAACGGTTCGGGGCGCTTCTGGGACATGGGTTCGGCTCCGGCCCCGGTTATGGGGCTCTCTGTGGCCATAGGTTCCATTATGGGGCAGTTTGGGACTGTAGGTTCAGTTCTGGGCCCGGTTATGGGACTGTTATGTGGCCACAGGTTCGGTTCTGGGCCCGGTTATGGGGTGGTTTGTGGCCCTAGGCTCCATTATGGGCCAGTTTGTGGCACTAGGTTCGGTTCTGGGGCAGTTTGGGATTTTAGGTTCGGTTCTGGGCCCGGTTATGGGACTGTTATGTGGCCATAGGTTTGGTTCTAAGACGGTCTGTGTCCCTAGGTTCCATTATGGGGCAGTTTGTGGCCCTAGGTTCGGTTCTGGGCCCGGTTATGGGGTGGTTTGTGGCCTTAGGTTCCGTTAGAGGACAGTTTGTGGCCCTAGGTTCGGTTCTGGGGCAGTTTGGGACTTTAGGTTCGGTTCTGGGCCCGGTTATGGGACTGTTATGTGGCCACAGGTTTGATTCTGGGACGGTCTGTGTCCCTAGGTTCCATTATGGGGCAGTTTGTGGCCCTAGGTTCAGTTAGGGATGGTTTGTGGCCACAGGTTCGGTTCTGGGTTGGTTTGTGGCCCTTGGTTTCGTTCTGGGGCAGTTTGTGAAACTAGGTTCGGTTGTGGGGCACTTTGGGACTGTAGGTTCAGTTCTGGGCCCGGTTATGGGACTGTTATGTGGCCACAGGTCCAGTTCTGGGCCCGGTTATGGGGTGGTTTGTGTCCCTAGGCTCCTTTATGGGCCAGTTTGTTGCCATAGGTTCGGTTCTGGGGCAGCTTGGGACTTTAGGTTCGGTTCTGGGCCCAGTTATGGGACTGTTATGTGGCCACAGGTTCGGTTCTGGGATGGTCTGTGTCCCTAGGTTCCATTATGGGGCATTTTGTGGCCCTAGGTTCGGTTCTGGGCCCAGTTATGGGGCAGTTTGTGGCCCTAGGTTCAGTTGTGGGGCAGTTTGTGGCCCTAGGTTCGGTTCTGGGGCAGTTTGTGTCCCTAGGTTCGGTCCTGGAGCAGTTTGCGGCCATAGGTTCGGTTCTGGGCCCGGTTACGGGGTGGTTTGTGGCCCTAGGTTCAGTTAGGGACGGTTTGTGGCCACAGGTTCGGTTTTGGGTTGGTTTGTGGCCCTTGGTTTCGTTATGGGGCAGTTTGTGGCCCTAGGTTCGGTTCTGGGGCAGTTTGGGACTGTAGGTTCGGTTCTGGGCCCGGTTATGGGACTGTTATGTGGCCACAGGTCCTGTTCTGGGCCCGGTTATGGGGTGGTTTGTGTCCCTAGGCTCCTTTATGGGCCAGTTTGTTGCCATAGGTTCGGTTCTGGGGCAGCTTGGGACTTTAGGTTCGGTTCTGGGCCCGGTTATGGGACTGTTATGTGGCCACAGGTTCGGTTCTGGGATGGTCTGTGTCCCTAGGTTCCATTATGGGGCATTTTGTGGCCCTAGGTTCGGTTCTGGGCCCGGTTATGGGGCAGTTTGTGGCCCTAGGTTCAGTTGTGGGGCAGTTTGTGGCCCTAGGTTCGGTTCTGGGGCAGTTTGTGGCCCTAGGTTCGGTTCTGGGCCCGGTTATGGGGTGGTTTGTGGCCCTAGGTTCAGTTAGGGACGGTTTGTGGCCACAGGTTCGGTTCTGGGTTGGTTTGTGGCCCTTGGTTTCGTTATGGGGCAGTTTGTGACACTAGGTTCGGTTCTGGGGCAGTTTGGGACTGTAGGTTCGGTTCTGGGCCCGGTTATGGGACTGTTATGTGGCCATAGGTTTGGTTCTGGGACGGTCTGTGTCCCTAGGTTCGGTCCTGGGGCAGTTTGTGGCCCTAGGTTCGGTTAGAGGACAGTTTGTGGCACTAGGTTCCGTTCTGGGGCAGTTTGGGACTTTAGGTTCAGTTCTGGGCCCGGTTATGGGACTGTTATGTGGCCACAGGTCCGGTTCTGGGCCCGGTTATGGGGTGGTTTGTGTCCCTAGGCTCCTTTATGGGCCAGTTTGTTGCCATAGGTTCGGTTCTGGGGCAGTTTGGGACTTTAGGTTCGGTTCTGGGCCCGGTTATGGGACTGTTATGTGGCCACAGGTTCGGTTCTGGGACGGTCTGTGTCCCTAGGTTCAGTCCTGGGGCAGTTTGCGGCCATAGGTTCGGTTCTGGGCCCGGTTATGGGGCGGTTTGTGGCCCTAGGTTCAGTTAGAGGACAGTTTGTGGCACTAGGTTCCGTTCTGGGGCAGTTTGGGACTTTAGGTTCAGTTCTGGGCCCGGTTATGGGACTGTTATGTGGCCACAGGTTCGGTTCTGGGATGGTCTGTGTCCCTAGGTTCCATTATGGGGCAGTTTGTGGCCCTAGGTTCGGTTCTGGGCCCAGTTATGGGGCTGACTGTGGCCATAGGTTCAGTTGTGGGGCAGTTTGTGGCCCTAGGTTCAGTTCTGGGGCAGTTTGTGGCCCTAGGTTCGGTTCTGGGCCCGGTTATGGGGTGGTTATGTGGCCCTAGGTTCAGTTAGGGACGGTTTGTGGCCACAGGTTCGGTTCTGGGTTGGTTTGTGGCCCTTGGTTTCGTTATGGGGCAGTTTGTGACACTAGGTTCAGTTCTGGGGCAGTTTGGGACTTTAGGTTCGGTTCTGGGCCCGGTTATGGGACTGTTATGTGGCCACAGGTTCGGTTCTGGGATGGTCTGTGTCCCTAGGTTCCATTATGGGGCAGTTTGTGGCCCTAGGTTCGGTTCTGGGCCCAGTTATGGGGCTGTCTGTGGCCATAGGTTCAGTTGTGGGGCAGTTTGTGGCCCTAGGTTCGGTTCTGGGGCAGTTTGTGGCCCTAGGTTCGGTTCTGGGCCTGGTTATGGGGCTGTTATGTGGCTCTAGGTTCAGTTAGGGATGGTTTGTGGCCCTAGGTTCGGTTCTGGGTTGGTTTGTGGCCCTTGGTTTCGTTCTGGGGCAGTTTGTGAAACTAGGTTCGGTTGTGGGGCACTTTGGGACTGTAGGTTCAGTTCTGGGCCCGGTTATGGGACTGTTATGTGGCCACAGGTCCTGTTCTGGGCCCGGTTATGGGGTGGTTTGTGTCCCTAGGCTCCTTTATGGGCCAGTTTGTTGCCATAGGTTCGGTTCTGGGGCAGTTTGGGACTTTAGGTTCGGTTCTGGGCCTGGTTATGGGACTGTTATGTGGCCACAGGTTCGGTTCTGGGATGGTCTGTGTCCCTAGGTTCCATTATGGGGCATTTTGTGGCCCTAGGTTCGGTTCTGGGCCCAGTTATGGGGCAGTTTGTGGCCCTAGGTTCAGTTGTGGGGCAGTTTGTGGCCCTAGGTTCGGTTCTGGGGCAGTTTGTGTCCCTAGGTTCGGTCCTGGGGCAGTTTGCGGCCATAGGTTCGGTTCTGGGCCCGGTTACGGGGTGGTTTGTGGCCCTAGGTTCAGTTAGGGACGGTTTGTGGCCACAGGTTCGGTTCTGGGTTGGTTTGTGGCCCTTGGTTTCGTTCTGGGGCAGTTTGTGACACTAGGTTCGGTTCTGGGGCAGTTTGGGACTGTAGGTTCGGTTCTGGGCCTGGTTATGGGACTGTTATGTGGCCACAGGCCCAGTTCTGGGCCCGGTTATAGGGTGGTTTGTGGCCCTAGGTTCCGTTAGAGGACAGTTTGTGGCCCTAGGTTCGGTTCTGGGGCAGTTTGGGACTTTAGGTTCGGTTCTGGGCCCGGTTATGAGACTCTTTGTGGCCACAGGTTCCATTATGGGATGGTTTGTGGCCCTAGGTTCAGTTCTGGGATGGTTTGTGGCCACAGGTTCGGTTCTGGGCCCGATTCTGAGCTGGTTTGTGGCCCTAGGTTCTGTTCTGGTCCCGGTTATGGGGCTGTCTGTGGCCATAGGTTCTGTTATGGGGCTGTCTGTGGCCATAGGTTCGGTTCTGGACCTGGTTATGGGGCTGTCTGTGTCCCTAGTCTCCATTATGGGGCAGTTTGTGGCCCTAGGTTCGGTTCTGGGCCCAGTTATGGGGCGGTTTCTGGCCCTAGGTTCAGTTAGGTGACACTTTGTGGCCCTAGATTCGGTTCTGGAGCATTTGGGGACTTTAGGTTCGGTTCTGAGCTCGGTTATGGGGCTCTCTGTGGCCATAGGTTCCATTATGCGGCAGTTTGTGGCCCTAGGTTCGGTTCTGGGCCCGGTTATGGGGCGGTTTGTGGCCCTAGGTTCGGTTCTGGGCCCGGTTATGGGGTGGTTTGTGGTCTTAGGTTCCGTTAGAGGACAGTTTGTGGCCCTAGGTTCGGTTCTGGGGCAGTTTGGGACTTTAGGTTCGGTTCTGGGCCCGGTTATGGGACTGTTATGTGGACACAGGTTCGGTTCTGGGACGTTCTGTGTCCCTAGGTTCGGTTATGGGGCGGTTTGTGGCCCTAGGTTCGGTTCTGGGCCCGGTTATGGGGCTGACTGTGGCCATAGGTTCAGTTGTGGGGCAGTTTGTGGTCCTAGGTTCAGTTCTGGGCCCGGTTATGGGGTGGTTATGTGGCCCTAGGTTCAGTTAGGGACGGTTTGTGGCCACAGGTTCGGTTCTGGGTTGGTTTGTGGCCCTTGGTTTCGTTCTGGGGCAGTTTGTGACACTAGGTTCGGTTCTGGGGCAGTTTGGGACTTTAGGTTCGGTTCTGGGCCCGGTTATGGGACTGTTATGTGGCCACAGGCCCAGTTCTGGGCCCGGTTATAGGGTGGTTTGTGGCCCTAGGTTCCGTTAGAGGACAGTTTGTGGCCCTAGGTTCGGTTCTGGGGCAGTTTGGGACTTTAGGTTCGGTTCTGGGCCCGGTTATGAGACACTTTGTGGCCCTAGGTTCAGTTCTGGGATGGTTTGTGGCCACAGGTTCGGTTCTGGGCCCGATTCTGAGCTGGTTTGTGGCCCTAGGTTCTGTTCTGGCCCCGGTTATGGGGCTGTCTGTGGCCATAGGTTCGGTTCTGGGACAACTTGTGGCCACAGGTTCGGTTCTGGACCTGGTTATGGGGCTGTCTGTGTCCCTAGTCTCCATTATGGAGCAGTTTGTGGCCCTAGGTTCGGTTCTGGGCCCGGTTATGGGGCGGTTTCTGGCCCTAGGTTCAGTTAGGTGACACTTTGTGGCCCTAGATTCGGTTCTGGAGCATTTGGGGACTTTAGGTTCGGTTCTGAGCTCGGTTATGGGATGGTCTGTGGCCCTAGGTTCTGTTATGGGGCAGTTTGGGACTTTAGGTTTGGTTCTGGGCCCGGTTATGGGGCGGTTTGTGGCCCTAGGTTCTGTTATGGGGCGGTTTGTGGCCCTAGGTTCTGTTATGGGGCGGTTTGTGGCCCTAGGTTCTGTTATGGGGCGGTTTGGGGCCCTAGGTTCTGTTATGGGGCGGTTTGGGGCCCTAGGTTCTGTTATGGGGCGGTTTGGGGCCCTAGGTTCTGTTATGGGGCGGTTTGGGGCCCTAGGTTTGGTTCAGGTCTAAGGTTTGGTTCAGAGCCTGGTCCTGAGGGCTCATGTCGCTGCCCGTGTCCTGGTCCCTATCCCGACACGCTCGTGTCCCGGTCCCTATCCTGGTCCATGTCCCAACACACTCGTGTCTTGGTCTATATCCCGACGCCGGTCCCTATCCTGGTCCCTATCCCGACACGCTCGTGTCCCACTCCCTGTCCCGGTCGCTATCCCAACACGGTGATGTCCCGCTCCGTGTCCTGGTCCCTATCCCTGTCCCGGTCCCTGTCCTGACACGCTTGTGTCGCAGTCTGTGTCCCAGTCGCTATCCCGACATGGTGCTGTCCCGGTCCCTATCCCGACCCGGCTCTGTCCCGGTCCCTATCCCGACACGGCGCTGTCCCGGTCCCTATCCCGACCCGGCGCTGTCCTGCTCCGTGTCCCGGTCGCTATCCCAATCCGGCGCTGTCCCAGTCCCTATCCCGACCCGGCGCTGTCCCGGTCACTATCCCGACCCGGCGCTGTCCTGCTCCGTGTCCTGGTCCCTATCCCGACCCGGCGCTGTCCTGGTCCCTATCCCGACCTGGCGCTGTCCCGGTCCCTATCCCGACCCGGCGCTGTCCCGGTCCCTATCCCGACCCGGCGCTGTCCCGGTCACTATCCCGACCTGGCGCTGTCCTGCTCCGTGTCCCGGTCCCTATCCCGACCCGGCGCTGTCCCAATCGCTATCCCGACACAGTGCTGTCCTGCTCCATGTCCCGGTCGCTATCCCGACCCGGCGCTGTCCCGGTCCCTATCCCGACCCGGCGCTGTCCCTGTCGCTATCCCGACCCGGCGCTGTCCCGGTCCCTATCCCGACCCGGCGCTGTCCTGGTCCCTATCCCGACCTGGCGCTGTCCTGGTCACTATCCCGACCCGGCGCTGTCCTGCTCCGTGTCCCGGTCCCTATCCCGACATGGCGCTGTCCCAGTCCCTATCCCGACCCGGTGCTGTCCCGGTCCCTATCCCGACCCGGTGCTGTCCTGCTCCGTGTCCCGGTCGCTATCCCGACCCGGCTCTGTCCCGGTCCCTATCCCGACCCGGCGCTGTCCCGGTCCCTGTCCCGACACAGTGCTGTCCTGCTCCATGTCCCGGTCGCTATCCCGACCCGGTGCTGTTCCGGTCCCTATCCCGACCCGGTGCTGTCCTGCTCCGTGTCCCGGTCCCTATCCCGACCCGGTGCTGTCCCGGTCACTATCCCGACCCGGCGCTGTCCCGGTCCCTATCCCGACCCGGTGCTGTCCCGGTCCCTATCCCAACCCGGCGCTGTCCTGGTCACTATCCCGACCCGGCGCTGTCCCGGTCACTATCCCGACCCGGCGCTGTCCTGCTCCGTGTCCTGGTCCCTATCCCGACCCGGCGCTGTCCCAGTCCCTATCCCGACCCGGCGCTGTCCCGGTCACTATCCCGACCCGGCGCTGTCCTGCTCCGTGTCCTGGTCCCTATCCCGACCCGGCGCTGTCCTGGTCCCTATCCCGACCTGGCGCTGTCCTGGTCCCTATCCCGACCCGGCGCTGTCCCGGTCACTATCCCGACCCGGCGCTGTCCTGCTCCGTGTCCTGGTCCCTATCCCGACCCGGCGCTGTCCTGGTCCCTATCCCGACCTGGCGCTGTCCCGGTCCCTATCCCGACCTGGCGCTGTCCTGCTCCGTGTCCTGGTCCCTATCCCGACCTGGCGCTGTTCCGGTCCCTATCCCGACCCGGCGCTGTCCCGGTCCCTATCCCGACCCGGCGCTGTCCTGCTCCGTGTCCTGGTCCCTATCCCGACCCGGCGCTGTCCTGGTCCCTATCCCGACCTGGCGCTGTCCCGGTCCCTATCCCGACCCGGCGCTGTCCCGGTCCCTATCCCGACCCGGCGCTGTCCCGGTCACTATCCCGACCCGGCGCTGTCCTGCTCCGTGTCCTGGTCCCTATCCCGACCCGGCGCTGTCCTGGTCCCTATCCCGACCCGGCGCTGTCCCGGTCACTATCCCGACCCGGCGCTGTCCTGCTCCGTGTCCTGGTCCCTATCCCGACCCGGCGCTGTCCTGGTCCCTATCCCGACCTGGCGCTGTCCCGGTCCCTATCCCGACCCGGCGCTGTCCCGGTCCCTATCCCGACCCGGCGCTGTCCCGGTCCCTATCCCGACCCGGCGCTGTCCCGGTCACTATCCCGACCTGGCGCTGTCCTGCTCCGTGTCCCGGTCCCTATCCCGACCCGGTGCTGTTCCGGTCCCTATCCCGACCCGGCGCTGTTCCGGTCCCTATCCCGACCCGGTGCTGTCCCGGTCCCTATCCCGACACAGTGCTGTCCTGCTCGATGTCCCGGTCGCTATCCCAACCCGGTGCTGTTCCGGTCGCTATCCCGACCCGGCGCTGTCCCGGTCCCTATCCCGACCCGACGCTGTCCCGACAGATGCGCGGTCCCCGCGCGAAGGCGCCGTCGGAGCGCGCGGTGCTGCGGTGCCGGTTCAGCGCGGCCGCGTTCAGCGCAGCGGAGCGGAGGCGCCGTCCACACGGGGACCGCGCGGCGGCTGAAGTGGCGCTGCAGCTCCAGAGCGCTCTGAACAACGCCATCATCGCTGAGCTCCTGCCGCGATCGCGGATAGACCTGCACGTACAGGTACGGGGGGGGGAAAGAGTGGGGGGGGCACAGAGTGGGGGGGGGGGGCACCGAGTGGGGGGGAAAAGAGTGGGGGGGGCACAGAGTGGGGGGGGGGGGCACAGAGTGGGGGGGAAAAGAGTGGGGGGGCACAGAGTGGGGGGGCACGGATAGACCTGCACGTACAGGTACGGGGGGGGGAAAGAGTGGGGGGGGCACAGAGTGGGGGGGCACAGAGTGGGGGGGCACGGATAGACCTGCACGTACAGGTACGGGGGGGGGAAAGAGTGGGGGGGGCACAGAGTGGGGGGGCACAGAGTGGGGGGGCACGGATAGACCTGCACGTACAGGTACGGGGGGGGGAAAGAGTGGGGGGGGCACAGAGTGGGGGGGGGGCACAGACTGGGGGGGCACGGATAGACCTGCACGTACAGGTACGGGGGGGGGAAAGAGTGGGGGGGGCACAGAGTGGGGGGGGGGAGGGGCACAGAGTGGGGGGGGGGCACAGAGTGGGGGGGCACAGAGTGGGGGGGCACGGATAGACCTGCACGTACAGGTACGGGGGGGGGAAAGAGTGGGGGGGCACAGAGTGGGGGGGGGGAGGGGCACAGAGTGGGGGGGGCACAGAGTGGGGGGGGCACAGAGTGGGGGGGAAAAGAGTGGGGGGGCACAGAGTGGGGGGGGGCACATAGTGGGGGGGAAAAGAGTGGGGGGTGGGGGGGCACAGAGTGGGGGGCACGGATAGACCTGCACGTACACGTATGGGGGGGGAAAAGAGTGGGGGGGGCACAGAGTGGGGGGGGGGGGCACAGAGTGGAGGGGGGGCACAGAGTGGGGGGGGGAGGGGCACAGAGTGGGGGGGGCACAGATGGGAGGGGGGCACAGAGTGGGGGGGAAAGAGTGGGGGGGCACAGAGTGGGGGGAGGGGGCACAGAGTGTGGGGGAAAAGAGTGGGGGGGCACAGAGTGGGGGGGAAAAGAGTGGGGGGGCACAGAGTGGGGGGAGGGGCACAGATGGGGGGGGCACAGAGTGGGGGGGAAAAGAGTGGGGGGGGCACAGAGTGGGGGGAGGGGCACAGATGTGGGGGGCACAGAGTGGGGGGGCACGGATAGACCTGCACGTACAGGTACGGGGAGGGGGAAAGAGTGGGGGGGGCACAGAGTGGGGGGGGCACAGAGTGGGAGGGGCACAGAGTGGGGGGGCACGGATAGACCTGCACGTACAGGTACGGGGGGGGGAACGAGTGGGGGGGGCACAGAGTGGGTGGGGCACAGAGTGGGGGGGGGCACAGAGTGGGGGGGAAAAGAGTGGGGGGGCACAGAGTGGGGGGGGGGCACATAGTGGCGGGGAAAAGAGTGGGGGGGGGCACAGAGTGGGGGGGAAAGAGTGGGGGGGCACAGAGTGGGGGGGCACGGATAGACCTGCACGTACAGGTACGGGGGGAGAAAAGAGTGGGGGGGGGGGGCACAGAGTGGGGGGGCACGGATAGACCTGCACGTACAGGTATGGGGGGGGGAAAGAGTGGGGGGGGCACAGAGTGGGGGGGGGGGGGTACAGAGTGGGGGGGCACGGATAGACCTGCACGTACAGGTACGGGGGGGGGAAAAGAGTGGGGGGGGCACAGAGTGGGGGGGGGGGAGGGGCACAGAGTGGAGGGAGGCACAGAGTGGGGGGGCACAGAGTGGGGGGGGGAGGGGCACAGAGTGGGGGGGAAAAGAGTGGGGGGGCACAGAGTGGGGGGAGGGGAGGGGCACAGAGTGGGGGGGAAAAGAGTGGGGGGCACAGAGTGGGGGGGGGGGCACAGAGTGGGGGAGGGGGACAAAGTTGGGGGGGCATAGAGTGGGGGGGCACAGAGTGGGGGGGGCACAGAGTGGGGGGGGAAAGAGTGGGGGGGCACAGAGTGGGGGGGGCACAGAGTGGGGGGGAAAAGAGTGGGGGGGCACGGATAGACCTGCACGTACAGGTACGGGGGGGGGGGGAAAGAGTGGGGGGGGCACAGAGTGTGGGGGGGGAGGGGCACAGAGTGGGGGGGGCACAGAGTGGGGGGGGGCACAGAGTGGGGGGGAAAAGAGTGGGGGGACACAGAGTGGGGGGGGGCACAGAGTGGGGGGGAAAAGAGTGGGGGGGCACGGATAGACCTGCACGTACAGGTACGGGGGGGGGGGAAAGAGTGGGGGGGGCACAGAGTGTGGGGGGGAGGGGCACAGAGTGGGGGGGGCACAGAGTGGGGGGGGGCACAGAGTGGGGGGGAAAAGAGTGGGGGGGCACAGAGTGGGGGGGGGCACAGAGTGGGGGGGAAAAGAGTGGGGGGGGGCACAGAGTGGGGGGGAAAGAGTGGGGGGGCACAGAGTGGGGGGGCATGGATAGACCTGCACATACAGGTATGGGGGGGAAAAAGAGTGAGGGGGGGCACAGAGTGGGGGGGGCATGGATAGACCTGCACATACAGGTTGGGGGGGCACAGAGTGGGGGGGGCACGGATAGACCTGTGCATACAGGTATGGCGGGGCACGAAGTTGGGGGGGCACGGATAGACCTGCACGTACAGGTATGGGGGGGCACAAGGTGGGGGGGCACGGATAGACCAGCACATACAGGTATTGGGGGGCATGAAGTTGGCGGGGGGCTCAGATAGAACTGCACGTACAGGTATGGTGGTTAACAGAGGGGGGGGCACGGATAGACTTGCACGTGCAGGTATGGGGGGGCACAGAGTGGGGGGGCACGAATAGACCTGCGCATACAGATATGGGGGGGCACGGATCAACCTGCACGTACAGGTATGGGGGGGGCACAGAGTGGGGGGGGCATGGATAGACCTGTGCATACAGGTACGGGGGGGGCACGAAGTGGGGGGGGCATGGATTGACCTGTGCATACAGGTACGGGGGGGGCACGAAGTGGGGGGGGCATGGATTGACCTGCATGTACAAATATGGGGGGGGCACAAAGTGGGGGGGCATGGATAGACCTGCGCATACAGGTACGGGGGGGGCAGGAAGTGGGGGGGGCACGGATTGACCTGCATGTACAGGTATGGGGGGGCACAGAGTGGGGGGGCACAGAGTGGGGGGGCACGGATAGACCTGCACGTGCAGGTTTGGGGGGGCACGAAGTGGGGGGGGTCACAGATCATCTTGTGCATACAGGTATGGGGGGGCACAGATAGACCTGCACGTACAGGTACGGGGGGGCACGAAGTGGGGGGGGCACAGAGTAGGGGGGGCACAGAGTTGGGGGGCACGGATAGACCTGCACGTACAGGTACGGGGGGGCACAGAGTGGGGGGGCACGGATAGACCTGGACGTGCAGGTATGGGGGGGGCACGAAGTGGGGGGGGGGGGTGCAAAGTGAGAGGGGGGGAAGGGGGGGTTACAGATCGACCTGCACGTGCAGGTTGGGGGGCATAAAGTGGGGGGGGCAAAGTGAGAGGGGGGGAAGGGGGGGTTCCCCTGGCTAGCAGGGGGAGGGCCCCAATCTTCTGGGGTGGGGGGGGGGGGGAGGGGCCATCCTCTGGAAGGGGATGGGGGGGGGGGCAAAGTGGGGGGACGGTACAGATCCTCTGGGGGGGGGGGGATGTGGTGGTCCCAGATCCTCAATGGGGTGGGGGGTGCGGGGGGGGACTGTGGTCCCTCTGTGGGGGGGGGAGGGTAGGGGGGGGGTGGTCCTGGATCCTCAGTGGGGTGGGGGTTGTCCCTCTGTGGGGGGGGGGGGGGGAGGGTTGTGGGGTGTGGTCCCAAAACCTTTTTTGGGGGAAGGGGGGGTCCTGGAAACATTCAGGGGGGGTGGTCCCTCTGTGGGGGTGGGGAGGGGGGGGGGAATGGGGGGCCCCTCTATGGGGGTGGTCTTCACTATGACAGCTGGGGGGGCGGGGAGGTGATCCCAAACCCTCTCTGGGGAGGGGGGGTGAGTTCCCTATTGGTCCCCCTATGGGTTTGGGGTTGGGGTGGGGGGGGACAGGGATCCCCAGGTGGTTGGGGTGCCCCACAGGGGGTCCCACGTGGCACAGGGATGTGGTGCTGACCCCCACTCCCCACTCCCCCCCCCACCCCAGATCCTCCAAACTTTGGGGGTGGGGAGTTGATCCCAACCCCTCTCTGGGGGGGGAAATGAGATCCCTATGGGTTTGGGGTGTGGGGGGGGGGGTTTGGTCCCCTATGGGGGGGGACAGGGATCCCCAGGTGGTTGGGGTGCCCCACAGGGGGTCCCATGTGGCACAGGGACGCGGTGCCGACCCCCACTCCCCACTCCCCCCCCACCCCAGATCCTCCAAACTTTGGGGGTGGGGAGTTGATCCTAAACCCTCTCTGGGGAGGGGGGGTGAGTCCCCTATGGGTTTGGGGTGGGGGGGGGTTCGGTCCCCTATGGGAGGGGACGGGGATCCCCAGGTGGTTGGGGTGCCCCATAGGGGGTCTCACGTGGCACAGGGACGTGGTGCTGACCCCCACTCCCCATCCCCCCCCCCCACCCCAGATCCTCCAAACTTTGGGGGTGGGGAGTTGATCCCAACCCCTCTCTGGGGGGGGAAATGAGATCCCTATGGGTTTGGGGTTGGGGGGGGGGGGTTTGGCCCCCTATGAGGGGGACAGGGATCCCCAGGTGGATGGGGTGCCCCATAGGGGGTCTCACGTGGCACAGGGACGTGGTGCTGACCCCCACTCCCCATCCCCCCCCCCACCCCAGATTCTCCAAACTTTGGGGGTGGGGAGTTGATCCCAACCCCTCTCTGGGGGGGGAAATGAGATCCCTATAGGTTTGGGGTGTGGGGGGGGGTTTGGTCCCCTATGGGGGGGGACAGGGATCCCCAGGTGGTTGGGGTGCCCCACAGGGGGTCCCACGTGGCACAGGGACGTGGTGCTGACCCCCACTCCCCATCCCCCCCCCCCACCCCAGATTCTCCAAACTTTGGGGGTGGGGAGTTGATCCCAACCCCTCTCTGGGGGGGGAAATGAGATCCCTATGGGTTTGGGGTTGGGGGGCGGGGGGGGTGTGGCCCCCTATGGGGGGGACAGGGATCCCCAGGTGGTTGGGGTGCCCCACAGGGGGTCCCACGTGGCACAGGGACGTGGTGCCGACCCCGACCCCCACCCCTCATCCCCCCCCCCCACCCCAGATCCTCTAAACTTTGGGGGTGGGGAGTTGATCCCAACCCCTCTCTGGGGGGGGAAATGAGATCCCTATGGGTTTGGGGTGTGGGGGGGGGTTTGGTCCCCTATGGGGGGGGGACAGGGATCCCCAGGTGGTTGGGGTGCCCCATAGGGGGTCTCACGTGGCACAGGGACGCGGTGCCGACCCCGACCCCCACCCCTCATCCCCCCCCCCCCACCCCAGATCCTCTAAACTTTAGGGGTGGGGAGTTGATCCCAAACCCTCTCTGGGGAGGGGGGGTGAGTCCCCTATGGGTTTGGGGTGGGGGGGGGTTCGGTCCCCTATGGGAGGGGACGGGGATCCCCAGGTGGTTGGGGTGCCCCATAGGGGGTCTCACGTGGCACAGGGACGTGGTGCCGACCCCCACTCCCCCCTCCTCCCCCCACCCCAGATCCTCTAAATTTTGGGGGGCAGGGAGTTGATCCCAACCCCTCTCTGGGGGGGGGATGAGATCCCTATGTGGGAAGGAGGTGGTCCCCCTATGGGTTTGGGGTGGGGGAGGGGGGGTTTGGTCCCCTATGGGGGGGGACAGGGATCCCCAGGTGGTTGGGGTGCCCCATAGGGGGTCCCACGTGGCACAGGGACGCGGTGCCGACCCCAACCCCCACCCCCTATCCCCCCCCCCACCCCAGATCCTCCAAGCGGACGGCAGCAACTACTGCGCCTGCCTCAACGCGGCCACGTTGGCCATCATCGACGCCGGGATCCCTCTGCGGGACTTTGTGTGCGCCGGCTCGGCCGGGCTGGCGGAGGAGGCGACGTTGGCCGACCTCAGTTACCTGGAGGAGGCGGCCGGGGCTCCCAGGGCGACGTTGGCGATGCTGCCGTCGTCGGGCACCATATCCATGGTGCAGCTGGACGCCAGGCTGCACCACGAGCGCCTGGAAGCGCTGCTGGACGCCGCCGCCGCCGCCTGCCGCGCCGTGCACGCCGTGATGGAGGAGGCGGTGCGGGAGAGGGCGAGGGAGGTGACGGCGCTGCTGGGGGAATAAAGGCGGCGTGGGACGGACGGCCGCGTGCTGCCTCAGAGGGGTGTGGGGGGACGAGGGGTGTGGGGGGGTTGGGGTGTGGGGGGGCTGGGGTGGGTTGGGTTGGAAGGGTGAGTCCTGGAAGGTCGTGGAGATATGGAATGTTTGGGTTGGGATGGGTTGGGTTGGAATGGATTGGGTTGGGTTGGGTTGGGTTGGGTTGGGTTGGGTTGGGTTGGGTTGGGTTGGGTTGGAAGGAATTGGGTGGGAAGGGTCCTGAAAGGTCATAGAGACATGAGGATGTTGGGTTGGAAAGGTCCTCAAGGGTCAGAGAGACATGAGGTTGTTGGGTTGGAAAGGTCCTGAAAGGTCAGAGAGCCATGGGATGGTCGGGTTGGGTTGGGATGGGTCGGGATGGAAGCGTCAGTCCTGGAAGCTCATGGAAATTCGGGATGGTTGGGTTGGGTTGGATCGCACAGGAATGGATGAGATTGGGTGGGAAGGATGGATCCTGGAAGGTCACAGAGAGATGCGGTGGTTGGGTTGGAAGGGTCCTGGAAGGTGCAGCTGGACGCCAGGCTGCACCACGAGCGCCTGGAAGCGCTGCTGGACGCCGCCGCCGCCGCCTGCCGCGCCGTGCACACCGTGATGGAGGAGGCGGTGCGGGAGAGGGCGAGGGAGGTGACGGCGCTGCTGGGGGAATAAAGGCGGCGTGGGACGGACGGCCGCGTGCTGCCTCAGAGGGGTGTGGGGGGACGAGGGGTGTGGGGGGGCTGGGGTGGGTTGGGTTGGAAGGGTGAGTCCTGGAAGGTCGTGGAGATATGGGATGGTTGGGTTGGGATGGGTTGGGTTGGAATGGATTGGGTTGGGTTGGGTTGGGTTGGGTTGGGATGGGTTGGGTTGGGTTGGGTTGGAAGGAATTGGGTGGGAAGGGTCCTGAAAGGTCAGAGAGACATGAGGATGTTGGGTTGGAAAGGTCCTCAAGGGTCAGAGAGACATGAGGTTGTTGGGTTGGAAAGGTCCTGAAAGGTCAGAGAGCCATGGGATGGTTGGGTTGGGCTGGGTTGGGTTGGACTGGAACGGAATGGATTGGGTGGGAAGGGTCCTGAAAGGTTGTAGAGAAATGATGTTGTTTGGTTGGAAAGGTCCTGAAAGATCAGAGAGCCATGGGATGGTCGGGTTGGGTTGGGATGGGTTGGAATGGAATGGATTGAAGAGTCCTGAAAATTCATAGAGACATTGGATGGTTGGGTTGGGATGAGTTGGGTTGGGTTGGGTTGGGAGGATGAATCCTGGAAGGTCATGGAGAAATGGGATGGTTGGTTTGGGTTGGGTTGGTTTGGGCTGGAATGGGTTGGAAGGGTCCTGAAAGGTTGTAGAGAAATGAGGTTGTTGGGTTGGAAAGGTCCTGAAAGATCAGGGAGCCATGGGATGGTCGGGTTGGGTTGGGTTGGACTGGATTGGGTGGGAAGGGTCCTGAAAGGTCGTAGAGAAATGAGATTGTTGGGTTGGAAAGGTCCTGAAAGGTCAGAGAGCCATGGGATGGTCGGGTTGGGTTGGGATGGGTCGGGATGGAAGCGTCAGTCCTGGAAGCTCATGGAAATTTGGGATGGTTGGGTTGGGTTGGATCGCACAGGAATGGATGAGATTGGGTGGGAAGGATGGATCCTGGAAGGTCACAGAGAGATGCGGTGGTTGGGTTGGAAGGGTCCTGGAAGGTGCAGCTGGACGCCAGGCTGCACCACGAGCGCCTGGAAGCGCTGCTGGACGCCGCCGCCGCCGCCTGCCGCGCCGTGCACGCCGTGATGGAGGAGGCGGTGCGGGAGAGGGCGAGGGAGGTGACGGCGCTGCTGGGGGAATAAAGGCGGCGTGGGACGGACGGCCGCGTGCTGCCTCAGAGGGGTGTGGGGGGACGAGGGGTGTGGGGGGGCTGGGGTGGGTTGGGTTGGAAGGGTGAGTCCTGGAAGGTCGTGGAGATATGGGATGGTTGGGTTGGGATGGGTTGGGTTGGAATGGATTGGGTTGGGTTGGGTTGGGTTGGGTTGGGATGGGTTGGGTTGGGTTGGGTTGGAAGGAATTGGGTGGGAAGGGTCCTGAAAGGTCAGAGAGACATGAGGTTGTTGGGTTGGAAAGGTCCTGAAGGGTCAGAGAGACATGAGGTTGTTGGGTTGGAAAGGTCCTGAAAGGTCAGAGAGCCATGGGATGGTCGGGTTGGGTTGGGTTGGACTGGATTGGGTGGGAAGGGTCCTGAAAGGTCGTAGAGAAATGAGGTTGTTGGGTTGGAAAGGTCCTGAAGGGTCAGAGAGAAATGAGGTTGTTGGGTTGGAAAGGTCCTGAAAGGTCAGAGAGCCATGGGATGATTGGGTTGGGCTGGGTTGGGTTGGGTTGGGTTGGTTTGGACTGGAACGGAATGGATTGGGTGGGAAGGGTCCTGAAAGGTTGTAGAGAAATGAGGTTGTTGGGTTGGAAAGGTCCTGAAAGGTCAGAGAGCCATGGGATGGTCGGGTTGGGTTGGGATGGGTCGGGATGGAAGCGTCAGTCCTGGAAGCTCATGGAAATTCGGGATGGTTGGGTTGGGTTGGATCGCACAGGAATGGATGAGATTGGGTGGGAAGGATGGATCCTGGAAGGTCACAGAGAGATGCGGTGGTTGGGTTGGAAGGGTCCTGGAAGGTGCAGCTGGACGCCAGGCTGCACCACGAGCGCCTGGAAGCGCTGCTGGACGCCGCCGCCGCCGCCTGCCGTGCCGTGCACGCCGTGATGGAGGAGGCGGTGCGGGAGAGGGCGAGGGAGGTGACGGCGCTGCTGGGGGAATAAAGGCGGCGTGGGACGGACGGCCGCGTGCTGCCTCAGAGGGGTGTGGGGGGACAAGGGGTGTGGGGGGGCTGGGGTGGGTTGGGTTGGAAGGGTGAGTCCTGGAAGGTCGTGGAGATATGGGATGGTTGGGTTGGGATGGGTTGGGTTGGAATGGATTGGGTTGGGTTGGGTTGGGTTGGGTTGGAAGGAATTGGGTGGGAAGGGTCCTGAAAGGTCATAGAGACATGAGGATGTTGGGTTGGAAAGGTCCTGAAGGGTCAGAGAGACATGAGGTTGTTGGGTTGGAAAGGTCCTGAAAGGTCAGAGAGCCATGGGATGGTTGGGTTGGGCTGGGTTGGGTTGGGTTGGGTTGGACTGGAACGGAATGGATTGGGTGGGAAGGGTCCTCAAAGGTTGTAGAGAAATGATGTTGTTGGGTTGGAAAGGTCCTGAAAGATCAGAGAGCCATGGGATGGTCGGGTTGGGTTGGGTTGGACTGGATTGGGTGGGAAGGGTCCTGAAAGGTCGTAGAGAAATGAGGTTGTTGGGTTGGAAAGGTCCTGAAAGGTCAGAGAGCCATGGGATGGTCGGGTTGGGTTGGGTTGGACTGGATTGGGTGGGAAGGGTCCTGAAAGGTCAGAGAGCCATGGGATGGTCGGGTTGGGTTGGGATGGGTCGGGATGGAAGCGTCAGTCCTGGAAGCTCATGGAAATTCGGGATGGTTGGGTTGGGTTGGATCGCACAGGAATGGATGAGATTGGGTGGGAAGGATGGATCCTGGAAGGTCACAGAGAGATGCGGTGGTTGGGTTGGAAGGGTCCTGGAAGGTGCAGCTGGACGCCAGGCTGCACCACGAGCGCCTGGAAGCGCTGCTGGACGCCGCCGCCGCCGCCTGCCGCGCCGTGCACGCCGTGATGGAGGAGGCGGTGCGGGAGAGGGCGAGGGAGGTGACGGCGCTGCTGGGGGAATAAAGGCGGCGTGGGACGGACGGCCGCGTGCTGCCTCAGAGGGGTGTGGGGGGACGAGGGGTGTGGGGGGGCTGGGGTGGGTTGGGTTGGAAGGGTGAGTCCTGGAAGGTCGTGGAGATATGGGATGGTTGGGTTGGGATGGGTTGGGTTGGAATGGATTGGGTTGGGTTGGGTTGGGTTGGGTTGGGATGGGTTGGGTTGGGTTGGGTTGGAAGGAATTGGGTGGGAAGGGTCCTGAAAGGTCAGAGAGACATGAGGTTGTTGGGTTGGAAAGGTCCTGAAGGGTCAGAGAGACATGAGGTTGTTGGGTTGGAAAGGTCCTGAAAGGTCAGAGAGCCATGGGATGGTCGGGTTGGGTTGGGTTGGACTGGATTGGGTGGGAAGGGTCCTGAAAGGTCGTAGAGAAATGAGGTTGTTGGGTTGGAAAGGTCCTGAAGGGTCAGAGAGAAATGAGGTTGTTGGGTTGGAAAGGTCCTGAAAGGTCAGAGAGCCATGGGATGATTGGGTTGGGCTGGGTTGGGTTGGGTTGGGTTGGTTTGGACTGGAACGGAATGGATTGGGTGGGAAGGGTCCTGAAAGGTTGTAGAGAAATGAGGTTGTTGGGTTGGAAAGGTCCTGAAAGGTCAGAGAGCCATGGGATGGTCGGGTTGGGTTGGGATGGGTCGGGATGGAAGCGTCAGTCCTGGAAGCTCATGGAAATTCGGGATGGTTGGGTTGGGTTGGATCGCACAGGAATGGATGAGATTGGGTGGGAAGGATGGATCCTGGAAGGTCACAGAGAGATGCGGTGGTTGGGTTGGAAGGGTCCTGGAAGGTGCAGCTGGACGCCAGGCTGCACCACGAGCGCCTGGAAGCGCTGCTGGACGCCGCCGCCGCCGCCTGCCGTGCCGTGCACGCCGTGATGGAGGAGGCGGTGCGGGAGAGGGCGAGGGAGGTGACGGCGCTGCTGGGGGAATAAAGGCGGCGTGGGACGGACGGCCGCGTGCTGCCTCAGAGGGGTGTGGGGGGGCTGGGGTGTGGGCGGGTTGGGGTGTGGGGGGGCTGGGGTGGGTTGGGTTGGAAGGGTGAGTCCTGGAAGGTCGTGGAGATATGGGATGTTTGGGTTGGGATGGGTTGGGTTGGAATGGATTGGGTTGGGTTGGGTTGGGTTGGGTTGGGTTGGGTTGGGTTGGAAAGAATTGGGTGGGAAGGGTCCTGAAAGGTCATAGAGACATGAGGTTGTTGGGTTGGAAAGGTCCTGAAGGGTCAGAGAGACATGAGGTTGTTGGGTTGGAAAGGTCCTGAAAGGTCAGAGAGCCATGGGATGGTTGGGTTGGGTTGGGTTGGGTTGGACTGGAACGGAATGGATTGGGTGGGAAGGGTCCTGAAAGGTTGTAGAGAAATGATGTTGTTGGGTTGGAAAGGTCCTGAAAGATCAGAGAGCCATGGGATGGTCGGGTTGGGTTGGGTTGGACTGGATTGGGTGGGAAGGGTCCTGAAAGGTCGTAGAGAAATGAGATTGTTGAGTTGGAAAGGTCCTGAAAGGTCAGAGAGCCATGGGATGGTCGGGTTGGGTTGGGTTGGACTGGATTGGGTGGGAAGGGTCCTGAAAGGTCATAGAGAAATGAGGTTGTTGGGTTGGAAAGGTCCTGAAAGATCAGAGAGCCATGGGATGGTCGGGTTGGGTTGGGTTGGACTGGATTGGGTGGGAAGGGTCCTGAAAGGTCGTAGAGAAATGATGTTGTTGGGTTGGAAAGGTCCTGAAAGGTCAGAGAGCCATGGGATGGTCGGGTTGGGTTGGGTTGGGTTGGACTGGATTGGGTGGGAAGGGTCCTGAAAGGTCATAGAGACATGAGGTTGTTGGGTTGGAAAGGTCCTGAAAGGTCAGAGAGCCATGGGATGGTCGGGTTGGGTTGGGATGGGTCGGGATGGAAGCGTCAGTCCTGGAAGCTCATGGAAATTCGGGATGGTTGGGTTGGGTTGGATCGCACAGGAATGGATGAGATTGGGTGGGAAGGATGGATCCTGGAAGGTCACAGAGAGATGCGGTGGTTGGGTTGGAAGGGTCCTGGAAGGTGCAGCTGGACGCCAGGCTGCACCACGAGCGCCTGGAAGCGCTGCTGGACGCCGCCGCCGCCGCCTGCCGCGCCGTGCACGCCGTGATGGAGGAGGCGGTGCGGGAGAGGGCGAGGGAGGTGACGGCGCTGCTGGGGGAATAAAGGCGGCGTGGGACGGACGGCCGCGTGCTGCCTCAGAGGGGTGTGGGGGGGCTGGGGTGTGGGCGGGTTGGGGTGTGGGGGGGCTGGGGTGGGTTGGGTTGGAAGGGTGAGTCCTGGAAGGTCGTGGAGATATGGGATGTTTGGGTTGGGATGGGTTGGGTTGGAATGGATTGGGTTGGGTTGGGTTGGGTTGGGTTGGGTTGGGTTGGGTTGGAAAGAATTGGGTGGGAAGGGTCCTGAAAGGTCATAGAGACATGAGGTTGTTGGGTTGGAAAGGTCCTGAAGGGTCAGAGAGACATGAGGTTGTTGGGTTGGAAAGGTCCTGAAAGGTCAGAGAGCCATGGGATGGTTGGGTTGGGTTGGGTTGGGTTGGACTGGAACGGAATGGATTGGGTGGGAAGGGTCCTGAAAGGTTGTAGAGAAATGATGTTGTTGGGTTGGAAAGGTCCTGAAAGATCAGAGAGCCATGGGATGGTCGGGTTGGGTTGGGTTGGACTGGATTGGGTGGGAAGGGTCCTGAAAGGTCGTAGAGAAATGAGATTGTTGAGTTGGAAAGGTCCTGAAAGGTCAGAGAGCCATGGGATGGTCGGGTTGGGTTGGGTTGGACTGGATTGGGTGGGAAGGGTCCTGAAAGGTCATAGAGAAATGAGGTTGTTGGGTTGGAAAGGTCCTGAAAGATCAGAGAGCCATGGGATGGTCGGGTTGGGTTGGGTTGGACTGGATTGGGTGGGAAGGGTCCTGAAAGGTCGTAGAGAAATGATGTTGTTGGGTTGGAAAGGTCCTGAAAGGTCAGAGAGCCATGGGATGGTCGGGTTGGGTTGGGTTGGGTTGGACTGGATTGGGTGGGAAGGGTCCTGAAAGGTCATAGAGACATGAGGTTGTTGGGTTGGAAAGGTCCTGAAAGGTCAGAGAGCCATGGGATGGTCGGGTTGGGTTGGGATGGGTCGGGATGGAAGCGTCAGTCCTGGAAGCTCATGGAAATTCGGGATGGTTGGGTTGGGTTGGATCGCACAGGAATGGATGAGATTGGGTGGGAAGGATGGATCCTGGAAGGTCACAGAGAGATGCGGTGGTTGGGTTGGAAGGGTCCTGGAAGGTGCAGCTGGACGCCAGGCTGCACCACGAGCGCCTGGAAGCGCTGCTGGACGCCGCCGCCGCCGCCTGCCGCGCCGTGCACGCCGTGATGGAGGAGGCGGTGCGGGAGAGGGCGAGGGAGGTGACGGCGCTGCTGGGGGAATAAAGGCGGCGTGGGACGGACGGCCGCGTGCTGCCTCAGAGGGGTGTGGGGGGACGAGGGGTGTGGGGGGGTTGGGGTGTGGGGGGGCTGGGGTGGGTTGAGTTGGAAGGGTGAGTCCTGGAAGGTCGTGGAGATATGGGATGTTTGGGTTGGGATGGGTTGGGTTGGAATGGATTGGGTTGGGTTGGGTTGGGTTGGGTTGGGTTGGGTTGGGTTGGGTTGGAAGGAATTGGGTGGGAAGGGTCCTGAAAGGTCATAGAGACATGAGGATGTTGGGTTGGAAAGGTCCTGAAGGGTCAGAGAGACATGAGGTTGTTGGGTTGGAAAGGTCCTGAAAGGTCAGAGAGCCATGGGATGGTTGGGTTGGGCTGGGTTGGGTTGGGTTGGGTTGGACTGGAACGGAATGGATTGGGTGGGAAGGGTCCTGAAAGGTTGTAGAGAAATGAGGTTGTTGGGTTGGAAAGGTCCTGAAAGGTCAGAGAGCCATGGGATGGTCGGGTTGGGTTGGGTTGGACTGGATTGGGTGGGAAGGGTCCTGAAAGGTCGTAGAGAAATGAGGTTGTTGGGTTGGAAAGGTCCTGAAGGATCAGAGAGACATGAGGTTGTTGGGTTGGAAAGGTCCTGAAAGATCAGAGAGCCATGGGATGGTCGGGTTGGGTTGGGTTGGACTGGATTGGGTGGGAAGGGTCCTGAAAGGTCGTAGAGAAATGATGTTGTTGGGTTGGAAAGGTCCTGAAAGGTCAGAGAGCCATGGGATGGTCGGGTTGGGTTGGGTTGGACTGGATTGGGTGGGAAGGGTCCTGAAAGGTCGTAGAGAAATGAGGTTGTTGGGTTGGAAAGGTCCTGAAGGATCAGAGAGACATGAGGTTGTTGGGTTGGAAAGGTCCTGAAAGGTCAGAGAGCCATGGGATGGTTGGGTTGGGCTGGGTTGGGTTGGGTTGGGTTGGTTTGGACTGGAACGGAATGGATTGGGTGGGAAGGGTCCTGAAAGGTTGTAGAGAAATGATGTTGTTTGGTTGGAAAGGTCCTGAAAGATCAGAGAGCCATGGGATGGTCGGGTTGGGTTGGGTTGGACTGGATTGGGTGGGAAGGGTCCTGAAAGGTCGTAGAGAAATGATGTTGTTGGGTTGGAAAGGTCCTGAAAGGTCAGAGAGCCATGGGATAGTCGGGTTGGGTTGGGTTGGACTGGATTGGGTGGGAAGGGTCCTGAAAGGTCATAGAGAAATGAGGTTGTTGGGTTGGAAAGGTCCTGAAAGATCAGAGAGCCATGGGATGGTCGGGTTGGGTTGGGTTGGACTGGATTGGGTGGGAAGGGTCCTGAAAGGTCATAGAGACTTGAGATTGTTGGGTTGGAAAGGTCCTGGAAGGTCAAAGATCCATGGATGGTCGGGTTGGGTTGGGGTTGGGATGAGTTGGGTTGGGTTGGGTTGGAAGGGTGAGTCCTGGAAGGTCATGGAGATATGGGATGGTTGGGATGGGTTGGGTTGGAAAGGTCCTGAAAGGTCAGAGAGCCATGGATGGTCAGGATGGGATGGGATGGGATGGGATGGGATGGGATGGGATGGGATGGGATGGGATGGGATGGGATGGGATGGGATGGGATGGGATGGGATGGGATGGGATGGGATGGGATGGGAGGATGAATCCTGGAAGGTCATGGAGATATGGGATGGTTGGGTTGGGTTGGACTGGGATGGGATGGGATGGGATGGGATGGGATGGGAGGATGAATCCTGGAAGGTCATGGAGATATGGGATGGTTGGGTTGGGTTGGACTGGGTTGGACTGGGATGGGATGGGATGGGGATGGGATGGGATGGGATGGGATGGGATGGGATGGGATGGGTTGGATTGGGATGGGATGGGATGGGATGGGATGGGATGGGATGGGATGGGATGGGATGAGGATGGGATGGGATGGGATAGGTTGGATTGGGATGGGATGGGATGGGATGGGATGGGATGACGATGGGATGGGATGGGGATGGGATGGGATGGGATGATGATGGGATGGGATGGGATGGGATGATGATGGGATGGGATGGGATGGGATGGGATGGGATGGGATGGGATGGGATGGGATGGGATGGGATGGTCCTGAAAGGGCACAGTGCATTTCTATGGGGCACAGTGCATCCTTGTGGGGCTCAATGCATCCCTGTGGGGCTCAGTGCATCGCTATGCGTCTCTGGGGGGCACAGTGCATCTCTATGGGTCTCTGTGGGGCACAGTGCATCCCTATGGGGCACAGTGCGTTCCTATGGGGCACAGTGCATCCCTGTGGGGCACAGTGCATCCCTATGGGGCACAGTTCATCTCTATGGGGCACAGTGCATCCCTATGGGGCACAGTGCATCTCTGTGGGGCACAGTGCATCCCTGTGGGGCACAGTGCGTCCCTATGGGGCACAGTGCATCTCTGTGGGGCACAGTGCATCCCTGTGGGGCACAGTGCGTCCCTATGGGGCGCAGTGCATCTCTGTGGGGCTCAATGCATCCCTATGGGGCACAGTATATTTCTGTGGGGCACAGTGCATCCCTATGGGGCGCAGTGCGTCTCTATTAGTTACCCGAATAAGGAAAGTGTCGGGTGGGCGTGGCCTGCAGCAAAGCCCCGCCCATCGCACAAACCACGCCCCTCCGAAACAGAAGCTCCGCCTCTTCATAGCCCCCACCCCTCTGTTAGGCCACGCCCCCAACCCGCCGCTTTAGGCCACGCCCCCACGCAGACCACGCTTCCGTACTTAAGCCCCGCCCCCCTCCGTAGACCCCAATTCCTACATAAGCCCCGCCCCCTCCCCAAGCCCCGCCCCCTCCCCAATCCCTCTTCCCACGTCAGCCCCGCCTTCTTCGTAAGCCCCACCCCCCTCTGCAGACCTCTTTCTACGTAAACTACGCCCACTACGCAAACCTGTCTCCGCTTCAACCTCACGGCCTCCGTAATCCTTTTATATCTAAGCCCCGCCCCCTCCCTAAGCCCCGCCCCCCGCTAGCCCACTTCCTAACCCTGACACTTCCTACACAACCGCCCCGCCCCCTCCGCAACCCCTCCCCGCGTAAGCCCCGCCCCCTCCGCACATCCCTTTTTGATCTAAGCCCCGCCCCGCCCCTCCTAAGCCCCGCCCCCACTCAGGCCCCGCCCACTGCGCGGTGCGGAGCGGCGCGGAGCGGTGCGTGAGTGCGGCGCGGCCGTTATGGGGCAGCGCTTATGGGGCAGCGCTTATGGGGCAGCGCCCGTGGGGCGGCTCTTCCTCCGGGGCGGCGCTTTACGGGGACCCACGCGTGACCGCGGTGCCGCAGTGCGGATTCCCCACGCGTGACCGCGGTGGCGGTGAGGGAGGCGGAGCCCCGGGGGTCGCGGCGGTCGTTCCTCCCCACGCAGCGGTGGTCCCCGCGCCGAGCGGCGGCGCCACGCGTGACCGTGGACGGATTAACCCGTGGGAGAGCGCGGATCGGGGGACGGGTGGAGGCCGCGCGGAGACCGCGAGGGATTAACGGCAAAAGCGGATTATGGCGAACCGCACCCCCACTCCCCCCCCCATCCCCACCCCCACCCCATCGCGTCCCATCCCCCCACGGACACACACGCGCGCGCGCGCGTGACGCTGCGTGGGATGGGGGGGAGGGCCGTGCTGTGGGGCGGACGTGTGGGGTGGCGGCGGTGTGGGGCTGAGTTGTGGGGTGGAGCTGTAGGACGGAGCTACGGGGCTGAGCTGTGGGGTGGAGCTGTGGGGCTGAGCTGTGGGGTGTAGTTGTAGAGTGGCGGTGTGGGGTGGAGCTGTGGGGCTGAGCTATGGGGTGGCAGTGTGGGGCTGCGGTGTGGGGCTGAGCTATGGGGCAGCAGTGAGGAGCTGAGCTGTGGGGTGGAGCTATGGGGCAGCAGTGAGGAGCTGAGCTGTGGGGTGGAGCTATGGGGCAGCAGTGAGGAGCTGAGCTGTGGGGCTGAGCTATGGGGTGGCAGTGTGGGGCTGCGGTGTGGGGCTGAGCTATGGGGCAGCAGTGAGGAGCTGAGCTGTGGGGTGGAGCTATGGGGCAGCAGTGAGGAGCTGAGCTATGGGGTGGAGCTATGGGACAGCAGTGAGGAGCCGAGCTGTGGGGTGGAGCTATGGGGCAGCAGTGAGGAGCTGAGCTGTGGGGCTGAGCTATGGGGTGGCAGTGTGGGGCTGCGGTGTGGGGCTGAGCTATGGGGCAGCAGTGAGGAGCTGAGCTGTGGGGTGGAGCTATGGGGCAGCAGTGAGGAGCTGAGCTGTGGGGTGGAGCTATGGGGCAGCATTGTGGGGCAGAGCTGTGGGGTGGAGCTGTGGGGTGTGGGGCAGAGCTGTGGGTCGGTGCCATGTGCCACGTGGGGCGCTATAGGGACCTGTGGGGCTGTGTGGGGCTCTATAGGGATCAGTGGGGCTGTGTGGGAATCAGTGGGGCTCTATAGGGATCTGTGGAGTCCTATGGGGATCAGTGGGGCTGTGTGGGGCTCTATAGGAATCAATGGGGCCGTGTGGGAATCAGTGGGGCCCTATGGGGTATGTGGGGCCCTATGGGGTCTGTGAGTCTCTATAGCATTCAGTGGGATCATGTGGGGATCAGTGGGGCCATGTGGGGCCCTATGGGGCTCTATAGGGATTAGTGGGGTCCTATGGGGTCTGTAGGGCTCTATAGAATTCAATGGGGTCCTATGGGAATTATTGGGACCATGTGGTGTGGGGCACTATAGGTGTCAGTGGGGCACTATTGGGATCAGTGGGGCACTATAGGGATCAGTGGGGCAGTGTGGGGCACCATAGGGATTAGTGGGGCACCATAGGGATCAGTGGGGCCGTGTGGGGCACTATGGGGATCAGTGGGGCACCATAGGGATCAGTGGGGCACTATAGGGATCAGTGGGGCAGTATGGGGCACCATAGGGATCAGTGGGGCACCACAGGGATCAGTGGGGCCGTGTGGGGCACTATGGGGATCAGTGGGGCACCATAGGGATCAGTGGGGCCGTGGGGGGCACCATAGGGATCAGTGGGGCACCATAGGGATCAGTGGGTCCGTGTGGGGCACCATAGGGATCAGTGGGGCACTATAGGGATCAGTGGGGCCGTGTGGGGCACTATAGGGATCAGTGGGGAACTATGGGGTCACTGGGGCCGTGTGGGGCAGCATAGGGATCAGTGGGGCACTATAGGGATCACTGGGGCCGTGTGGGGCACCATAGGGATCAGTGGGGCCGTGTGGGGCACTATAGGGATCAGTGGGGAACTATGGGGATCACTGGGGCCGTGTGGGGCAGCATAGGGATCAGTGGGGCCATGTGGGGCATTATAGGGATCAGTGGGGCACTACGGGGATCAGTGGGGGCGTGTGGTCCTGTCTGGGTCTCTGTGGGGCCCTATGGGGCCGTGTGGATCCCTATGGGTCTCTGTGGGTTTCTGTGGTGCCCTATGGGGCCGTGTGGATCCCTATGGGTCTCTATGGGTCTCTATGGGGCCCTATGGGGCCGTGTGGATCCCTATGGGGTCTCTGTGGGTGTCTGTGGGGCCGTGTGGATCCCTATGGGTCTCTGTGGGTCTCTGTGGGGCCCTATGGGGCTGTGTGGATCCCTATGCGTCTCTGTGGGGCCCTATGGGGCCGTGTGGTCCTCTCTGGGTCTCTGTGGGGCTCTATGGGGCCGTGTGGATCCCTATGGGTCTCTGTGGGTCTCTGTGGGTCTCTCTGGGGCCTTGTGGATCCCTATTGGTCTCTATGGGGCTGTGTGGATCCCTATGGGTCTCTTTGTGTCTCTGTGGGGCTCTATGGGGCTGTGTGGATCCCTATGGGTCTCTGTGGGGCTCTGTGGGGCTCTATGGGGCCGTGTGGATCCCTATGGGTCTCTGTGGGTCTCTGTGGTGCCCTATGGGGCCGTGTGGTCCTCTCTGGGTCTCTGTGGGGCCCTATGGGGCTGTGTGGATCCCTATGGGTCTCTGTGGGTCTCTGTGGGTCTCTCTGGGGCCTTGTGGATCCCTATTGGTCTCTATGGGTCCGTGTGGATCCCTATGGGTCTCTGTGGGTCTCTGTGGGGCTCTATGGGGCCGTGTGGATCCCTATGGGTCTCTGTGAGTCTCTGTGGGTCTCTCTGGGGCCTTGTGGATCCCTATTGGTCTCTATGGGTCCGTGTGGGTCCCTATGGGTCTCTGTGTGTCTCTGTGGGGCTCTGTGGGGCTGTGTGGATCCCTATGGGTCTCTGTGGGGCTCTATGGGGCCCTGTGGGGCCGTGTGGATCACTATGGGTCTCTATGGGTCTCTATGGGGCCCTATGGGGCCATGTGGATCCCTATGGGTATCTGTGGGGCTCCATGGGGCCCTATGGGGCCGTGTGGATCCCTGTGGGTCTCTATGGGTCTCTATGGGTCTCTATGGGGCTGTGTGGATCCCTATGGGTCTCTGTGGGTCTCTGTGGGGCCCTGTGGGGCCGTGTGGATCCCTATGGGTCTCTGTGGGTCTCTATGGGGCCCTATGGGGCCGTGTGGATCCCTGTAGGTCTCTGTGGGTCTCTCTGGGGCCTTGTGGATCCATATGGGTCTCTATGGGGCCGTGTGGATCCCTATGGGTCTCTGTGGGTCGCTGTGGGGCCCTGTGGGGCCGTGTGGATCCCTATGGGTCTCTGTGGGTCGCTCTGGGGCCCTGTGGGGCTGTGTGGATCCCTATGGGTCTCTGTGGGGCCCTATGGGGCCGTGTGGTCCTCTCTGGGTCTCTGTGGGGCCCTATGGGTCCGTGTGGATCCCTATGCGTCTCTTTGTGTCTCTGTGGGGCTCTATGGGGCTGTGTGGATCCCTATGGGTCTCTGTGGGTCTCTGTGGGTCTCTCTGGGGCCTTGTGGATCCCTATGGGTCTCTATGGGGCCGTGTGGATCCCTATGGGTCTCTGTGGGTCGCTGTGGGGCCCTGTGGGGCCGTGTGGATCCCTATGGGTCTCTATGGGGCCGTGCGGGGCCCTATGGGGCCGCGCGTGGATCTCTATGGGGCGGCCCGATCTCTGTGGGACCGCAGTGGAGTGGCTTTGAAACCCCGTTGCCATGACAACGACGTCGCGCAGCCGCCATCTTGTGCCCCATAGCGCCCCATAGCGCCCTATAGCGCGCTCCACAGCGCCCCATAGCGCGCCGTAGTGCCCCATAGCGCGCCCTATAGCGCGCCCCATAGCGCTCCGGTGCGCCCCATAGCGCGCTCCACAGCGCCCCATAGCGCACCTTAGTGCCCCATAGCTCTCTATTGCGCGCCCCATAGCACCCCATAGAGCCCTGCTAGCGCCCCATAGCGCCCCATAGCGCCCCATAGAGCCCCATAGCGCACCTTAGTGCCCCATAGCTCTCTATTGCGCGCCCCATAGCGCCCCATGGCGCCCTGCTAGCGCCCCATAGCGCCCCATAGAGCCCCATAGCGCACCTTAGTGCCCCATAGCTCTCTATTGCGCGCCCCATAGCGCCCTATAGCGCCTTTTAGAGCCCCATAGCGCCCTACTAGCGCCCCACAGCGCCCCATAGCGCGCCCCACTGACTCCCCCCCCCCCTTATTCTCCCCCCCCCTTTTAGGCGCAATGTCCCACGAGAAGAGTTTCCTGGTGACGGCCGACGCCCCTCCCCCCCCTCAGCCCCCCCCCCCCCCGTGGGGCCGTACGCTCCGCCCTACGCCGCCCCTCCCCCCCCCGGCTTCGCTCCGTACGCCGCCCCTCCCCCCCCCGTGGGGCCGTACCCCCCTCCGCCCCCCGCGGACCGTACCCCCCCCCGGGGCCGTACCCCCCCCCGGGGCCGTACCCTCAGGGCCCGTTCGCGCAGCCGCCATACGCGCAGCCCCGGCCCATGGTGCCCGGGGAGCAGCACTGTGAGTGGGGGCGGGGCGGGGGGCGGGGGCGGGGGGGGGGGGGTAATGGGGGTGGGGGGATGTGGGGTGGGGGAGGGGGTCGGGTATGGGGTGAGGGGGTTATGGGGCGGGGGAGGGGTGGAGAGGGGGTAGGGGGGTTATGGGGTGGGGGGGTTATGGGGCGGGGGAGGGATGGAGAGGGGGGGTTATGGGGTGGGAGAGGAACGGGGATGTGGGGCGGGGGGATTATGGGGCTGGGGGTGTTATGGGGTGGGGGGGATCTGGGGGCAGGGGAGGGGGTGGGGGATGAGGGGGTTCTGGGGTGGGGGAGGGGTGGAGAGGGGGTAGGGGGGTTGTGGGGCAGGGCGGTTATGGGGTGGGGGAGGGGGTTATGGGGCGGGGAGGTTATGGGGTGGGGGAGGAATGGGGATGTGGGATGGGGGGGTTATGGGGCCGGGGAGGGGGGCAGCAGGGTTTATGGGGTGGGGGAGGAACGGGGATGTGGGGCGGGAGGGGGTTATGGGGCTGGGGGCGTTATGGGGTGGGGGGGATGTGGGGTGGAGGGGGGTAATGGGGCGGGGTATGGGGCGGGGGAGGGATGGAGAGGGGGTAGGGGGGTTATGGTGTGGGGGGGATATGGGGCGGGGGAGGGATGGAGAGGGGGGTAGGGGGGTTATGGGATCGGGGGGGTTATGGGGCGGGGGAGGGATGGAGAGGGGGGTTATGGGGTGGGAGAGGAACGGGGATGTGGGGCGGGGGGTTATGGGATGGGGGTGTTATGGAGGTGGGGGGGATTGTGGGGCAGGGGAGGGGGTCGGGTATGGGTGTGAGGGGGTTATGGGGCGGGGGAGGGGTGGAGAGGGGGTAGGGGGGTTGTGGGGCAGGGCGGGTTATGGGGTGGGGGAGGGGGTTATGGGGCGGGGAGGTTATGGGGTGGGGAGGAACGGGGATGTGGGATGGGGGGGTTATGGGGCCGGGGACGGGAGGCGGCAGGGTTTATGGGGTGGGGGAGGAATGGGGGATGTGGGGCGGGGGTGTTATGGGGCTGGGGGCGTTATGGGGTGGGGGGGATGTGGGGTGGAGGGGGTAATGGGGCGGGGTATGGGGCGGGGGAGGATGGAGAGGGGGTAGGGGGGTTATGGGGTGGGGGGGATATGGGGCGGGGGAGGGATGGAGAGGGGGTAGGGGGGTTATGGGGTGGGGGGGGTTATGGGGCGGGGGAGGGATGGAGGGGGGGTTATGGGGTGGGAGAGGAACGGGGATGTGGGGCGGGGGGATTATGGGGCTGGGGGTGTTATGGGGTGGGGGGGATCTGGGGCAGGGGAGGGGGTGGGGTATGGATGAGGGGGTTCTGGGGTGTGGGGAGGGGTGGAGAGGGGGTAGGGGGGTTGTGGGGCAGGGCAGTTATGGGGTGGGGGAGGGGGTTATGGGGCGGGGAGGTTATGGGGTGGGGGAGGAACGGGGATGTGGGGTGGGGGGTTATGGGGCGGGGTATGGGGTTATGGGCGGGGAGCGGGGTATGGGGTGGGGGAGGGGTCGGGGAGAGGGCAGGGTGTGGGATGGGGGAGGGGGGGTTATTAAGCGGAGAGGGAGGTAGGGGGTAGGGGGGTATGTGGTTGTGGGGTGGAAGGGGTTATGGGGCGGGGGTATGGGGTTATGGGGTTGGGGAGGGGGTTGTGGGGCGGGGGGCTTATGGGGCGGGGGTATGGGGCGGGGGAGTTACGGGGAGGAAGGGGTTATGGGGTGGGGGGTTATGGGGTGTGGTTATAGGTAGGAGGAGTTATATTGCGGGGTTGTGGGGTGGGGTTATGGGTAGGAGGGGTTATGGGGTGGGGTTGTGGGGTGGGGTTGTGGGGTGGGGTTGTGGGGCGGGGTTATGGGGCAGGGATTATGGAGCAGGGTTATGGGTAGGATGGGCTATGGGGCGGGGTTATGGGTAGGAGGGGTTATGGGGCGGGGTTGTGGGGCAGGGTTATGGGGCAGGGTTGTGGGGTGGGGTTATGGGTAGGAGGGGTTATGGGGCGGGGTTGTGGGTAGGAGGGTTATGGGTAGGAGGAGTTATGGGGCGGGGTTGCTGGGGCAGGGTTATGGGTAGGAGGTGTTATGGGGCAGTGGTTGTGGGGCGGGGTTATGGGTAGGAGGGGCTATGGGGCGGGGTTGTGGGGCGGGGTTATGGGGCGGGGTTATGGGTAGGAGGGGTTATGGGGCAGGGTTATGGGTAGGAGGGGGCTATGGGGCGGGGTTATGGGGCGGGGTTATGGGGCGGGGTTATGGGTAGGAGGGTTATGGGGCGGGGTTATGGGTAGGAGGGGCTATGGGGGCGGGGTTATGGGTAGGAGGGGCTATGGGGCGGGGTTATGGGGCGGGGTTATGGGGCGGGGTTATGGGGCGGGGTTATGGGTAGGAGTGGTTATGGGGCGGGGTTATGGGTAGGAGGGGCTATGGGGCGGGGGTTATGGGGCGGGGTTATGGGGCGGGGTTATGGGTAGGAGGGGCTATGGGGCGGGGTTATGGGTAGGAGGGGCTATGGGCGGGGTTATGGGGCAGGGTTATGGGTAGGAGGGGTTATGGGGGTTGTGGGGTGAGGTTCTGGGGTAGGGGAGGCGGGGTGGGGTTATGGGATGGTGGTTTTGGGGCGGAGGGGTGGGCGATGTGGGGCGTGGGGTTGTGGGGCGGGGTTGTCCCTATGCGGGATGGTTGGGGGGGGGGGGGGGGGTCCCCCCACCCGACCCCCCCATTTTCTCCCTCCCCCCCCCCCCCCCCGTTTTGGTGCAGCACCCCCCTACACTCCGCGTACCACGAGGAGGGGCCGCCGTCGTACTACGACCCCCCCGACTTCCCCGGCGCCCCATGGGATGACCGCGCCGTGCGGCAAGCCTTTCGTCAGGAAGGTGAGGCCCCCCCCCCCCCCCCCAAAAAAAATATCCCCCCCCCAAAAATTCCCACCCCCCCCCTTACACCCCACCCCCCAAAAACACCAAAAAGAACATCGCCCCCCCCAAAAAAAGTCCCCCCCCCTTTTCTGGCCCCTTTCTTGTTCCCCCCAAAAACACATCATCCCTCCTCCAAAAAATCCCCCCCCCAAAAAAACATCCCTCCAGACCCCCCAAAAAAAAAACACATCACCCCCCCAAAAAAAAAAATCCCCCCCCAAAAATTCCCACCCCCCCTTACACCCTACCCCCCAAAAACACCAAAAAGAACATCGCCCCCCCCAAAAAAGTCCCCCCCCCCCTTTTCTGCCCCTTTCTTGTTCCCCCCCGAAAAACACATCACTCCTCCTCCAAAAAATCCCCCCCCCAAAAAAAAACATCCCCCCCCAGCCCCCCCCCAAAAAAAAACTTTGCCCCCCCCTAAAAAAGGCACCCCCCCCTTTTCTGCCCCTTTCTTGTTCCCCCCAAAAAACACATCATCCCTCCTCCAAAAAATCCCCCCCCAAAAAAAAACATCCCTCCAGACCCCCACCCAAAAAAAAACCACATCACCTACCCCCCCAAAAACATATCCCCCCCCAAAAATTCCCACCCCCCCCTTACACCCCACCCCCCAAAAACACCAAAAAGAACATCGTCCCCCCCAAAAAAGTCCCCCCCCCCTTTTTCTGCCCCTTTCTTGTTCCCCCCCGAAAAACACATCACTCCTCCTCCAAAAAATCCCCCCCCCAAAAAAAACATCCCTCCCCAGCCCCCCCCCAAAAAAACTTTGCCCCCCCCAAAAAAGTCCCCCCCCCTTTTCTGCCCTTTCTTGTTCCCCCCAAAAACACATCATCCCTCCTCCAAAAAATCCCCCCCCAAAAAAACATCCCTCCAGACCCCCCAAAAAAAAACACATCACCACCCCCCCCAAAAAGAGATATCCCCCCCCAAAAATTCCCACCCCCCCCTTACACCCCACCCCCCCAAAAACACCAAAAAGAACATTGCCCCCCCCAAAAAAGTCCCCCCCCTTTTCTGCCCCTTTCTTGTTCCCCCCAAAAATATGGCGGCCCCCCCATGTCACGCGCCCCCCCCCATATCACGTCCCCCCCATATCGCGACACCCCCATATCGCGACACCCCCATATCACGACATCCCCTTATCACGACCCCACTATGTCACGGCCCCCCCATATCGCGCCCACGCGCCCCCCCATGTCACAATACCCCCATATCACGACCCCCCCATATCACGACACCCTCATATCGCAACATCCCCTTGTCATGATCCCACCATGTCACAACACCCCCGTATTGCAACCCCCCCGTATCGTGACACCCCCATATCGTGACACCCCCTTATCGCAACTCCCCCATGTTACAACACCCCCATAACGCGACCCCCCATATCACGACACCCCCATATCGCGACATCCCCTTATCACGACCCCACCATGACATGACGCCCCCATATCGCGACCCCCCATATCGTGACCCCCACATATCGTGCCCCCCCCCATATGACGCTCCCCCATGTCACGACCCCCCCCCATATCGCGCCCCCCATATGGTGCCCCCCCCATGTCACAGTACCCCATATCGTGCCCCCCCCATATCGCGCCCCCCCCCATATCACGCCCCACCCCCATATCGCACCCCCCCATGTCACGACCCCCCCCATATTGCGCCCCCCCATGTCACAACACCCCCATATCGTGACCCCCCATGTCACAGTACCCCTATTATCGCGCCCCACCCATATTGCGACACCCCCCTTATCACGACCCTTCCATGTCACAATACCCCCATATCATGACACCCCTATGTCGCGACATATCATCATATCACGTTGCAACACATGACGCCCCCATATTGTGACACCCCCATATTGTGACACCCCCTTATCACGCCCCCCCATATCACGACACCTCCATATCGTGACATCCCCCTTATCACGACCCCACCATGTCATGACCCCCCCCATATCGCGACCCCCCCATATCGCGACCACCCCATGACACAGTACCCCCATATCGCACCCCCCCCATGTCACAACACCCCCATATCGTGACCCCCCATGTCACAACACCCCCATATCGTGACCCCCCCATATCACGCCCCCCCATGTCACAACACCCCCATATCATGAGCCCCCCATATTGCCCCCCCCATATCGTGACATCCCCCCCATATCGCACCCACCCCATATCGCACCCCCAATATCGCACCCCCCAATATCGCACACCCACCACCCAATATGGCGCCCCCCCCATATCACGCCCCCCCATATGACGTCCCCCCCATGTCACAGTACCCCCATATCGCGCCCCCCAATATCGTGCCCCCCCCCTTATGGTGACCCCCCATGTCACAACACTCCCATATCGCACCCCGCCCATATCGCCCCCCCCATATCGAAATCCCCCCAATATCGTGCCCCCCCATATCGTGACACCCCCATATCGTGCCCCCCCCATATTGCGCCCCCCCATATGACGTCCCCCCCATGTCACAGTACCCCTATATCGTGCCCCCCAATATCGTGCCCCCCCCATATGGCGCCCCCCACTATATGGCGCCCCCCCCATATCGCCCCCCCCATATCGCCCCCCCCCCATATCACCCCCCCCCCAATGTGGCGTCCCCCCATATTGCCCCCCCCCCATATCATACCCCCCCCAATATGCGCCCCCCCCACCATATGGCGCCCCCCCTATATGGCGCCTTCCCCCCCCCATATGGCGCCCCCCCCCCCCATATGGCACCCCCCCCCCCAATATCACACCCCCCCCATATGGCGCCCCCCCCATATGGCGCCCCCCCCCCCATATGGCACCCCCCCCAATATCACACCCCCCCCATATGGCGCCCCCCCCATATGGCGCCCCCCCTATATGGCGCCTTCCCCCCCACCTTATGGCGCCCCCCCCCCCCCATTATGGCGCCCCCCCCATATGGTGCCTTCCCCCCCCATATGGCGCCCCCCCCCCATATGATACCCCCCCCCCCCATATGGCGCCCCCCCTATATGGCGCCTTCCCCCCCCATATGGCGCCCCCCCCATATGGCACCCCCCCCCAATATGGCACCCCCCCCCATATGGCGCCCCCCTCATATGGTGCCTTCCCCCCCCATATGGCACCCCCCCCCATGTGGCGCTCCCCCCCTTATGGCGCCCCCCCACCCCATATGGCGCCCCCCCCATATGGTGCCTTCCCCCCCCCATATGGCGCCCCCCCCATATGATACCCCCCCCCCATATGCTCCCCCCCACATATGGCGCCCCCCCCCTATATGGCGCCTTCCCCCCCCCCAATATGGCACCGCCCTCCCATATGGCGCCCCCCCCCCATATGGCGCCCCCCCTCCCCATATGGCCCCCCCCCACATATGGCACCCCCCCCCAATATGGCCCCCTCCCCCCCATATGGCCCCCCCCCCCATATGGCACGCCCCCCCCATATGGCCCCCCCCCCCATATGGCACGCACCCCCCCTATAAGGCGCCCCCCCATATGGCGCCCCCCCCTCCCCATATGCCCCCCCCCCCATATGGCCTCCCCCCCCCATATGGCGCCCCCCATATATGGCGTCCCCCCATCCCCATATGGCGCCTCCCCCCCCATATGGCGCCCCCCCTCCCCATATGCCCCCCCCCCCATATGGCGCCCTCCCCCCCCATATGGCGCCCTCCCCCCCCATATGGCGCCTCCCCCCCATATGGCCCCCCGCCCCATATGGCACGCCCCCCCCATATGGCGCCCCCCCCCATATGGTGCCTTCCCCCCCCATATGGCGCCCCCCCCTCCCCATATGGCGCCCCCCCCATATGGTGCCTTCCCCCCCCCCATATGGCGCCCCTCCCCCCCATATGACCCCCCCCCCATATGGCGCCCCCCCCTATATGGCGCCTTCCCCCCCCATATGGCGCCCCCCCCATATGGCCCCCCCCCCCAATATGGCACCCCCCCCATATGGCGCCCCCCCTCCCCATATGCCCCCCCCCCCATATGGCACCCCCCCCCAATATGGCCCCCTCCCCCCCATATGGCGCCCCCCCCATATGGCGCCCCCCCCCCCCATATGGCCCCCCCCCCCAATATGGCGCCCCCCATTTATGGCGCCCCCCCCCTCCCCCATATGGCGCCTCCCCCCCCATATGGCGCCCCCCCTCCCCATATGCCCCCCCCCCCCATATGGCGCCCTCCCCCCCATATGGCGCCTCCCCCCCCATATGGCCCCCCCCCCATATGGCACGCCCCCCCCATATGGCCCCCCCCCCCATATGGCACGCCCCCCCTATATGGCGCCCCCCCATATGGCGCCTCCCCCCCCATATGGCACTCCCCCATATGGCACCCCCACTCATATGCGCGCTCCCCCCCTTATGGCGCCCCCCCCCCCATATGGCGCCCCCCCTATATGGTGCCTTCCCCCCCCCATATGGCGCCCCCCCCCCCATATGGCGCCCCCCCCATATGGCACCCCCCCCAATATGGCACCCCCCCCATATGGCGCCCCCCTCATATGGTGCCTTCCCCCCCCATATGGCACCCCCCCCCATGTGGCGCTCCCCCCTTATGGCGCCCCCCCCCCCATATGGCGCCCCCCCCATATGATACCCCCCCCCCATATGCTCCCCCCACCATATGGCGCCCCCCCCCCATATGGCGCCCCCCCCTATATGGCGCCTTCGCCCCCCCAATATGGCACCGCCCCCCCATATGGCGCCCCCCCCATATGGCGCCCCCCCCCAATATGGCACCCCCCCCCATATGGTGCCTTCCCCCCCCATATGGCGCCCCCCCCCAATATGGCACCCCCCCCATATGGCACCCCCCCCCCATATGGCGCCCCCCATATATGGCGCCCCCCCCTCCCCATATGGCGCCTCCCCCCCCATATGGTGCCCCCCCCCCCATATGGCACCCCCCCCATATGGCGCCCCCCCCCATATGGCGCCCCCCCATATGGTGCCCCCCCCCCCATATGGCGCCTCCCCCCCCATATGGCACTCCCCCATATGGCGCCCCCCCCCTCCCCATATGCCCCCCCCCCCATATGGCACCCCCCCCCAATATGGCCCCCCTCCCCCCCATATGGCGCCCCCCCCATATGGCGCCCCCCCCCCATATGCCCCCCCCCCCCCATATGGCGCCCCCCCCCATATGGCGCCCCCCCCTATATGGCGCCTTCCCCCCCCCCAATATGGCACCCCCCCCCATATGGCTTCCCCCCCCCATATGGCGCCCCCCCCCACATATGGCACCCCCCCACATATGGCGCCTCCCCCCCCATATGGCGCCCCCCCCCACATATGGCACCCCCCCCCCATATGGCGCCTTCCCCCCCCCATATGGCACCCCCCCCATATGGCTCCCCCCCCCCATATGGCGCCCCCCCCCATAATGGCGCCCCCCCCATATGGCGCCCCCCCCCCCCCATATGGCACCCCCCCCATATGCCCCCCCCCATATGGCGCCCCCCCCCCCCCCATATGGCCCCCCCCCCCCCCCATATGCCCCCCCCCCCCCCATACGGCGCCCCCCCCCCCCGTTACCGCGCCGCCGTTGTCCGCAGGTGTTCGCGGTGCTGACGCTGCAGCTGTTGGTGACGTTGTGTTTCGTGGCGGCGCTGACGTTCGCGGGCGGCGTCCGCGCGTTCGTGCGCCGCAACGTGTGGACGTACTACGTGTCCTACGGCGTCTTCTTCTCCGCGCTCATCGCCCTCAGCTGCTGCGGGGACCTCCGCCGCAAGCACCCCTGGAACCTCCTCGCCCTGGTGCGCGACCCACAGCGCGTGGGGCTGGGGGCGGCGGGACCCACAGCGCGTGGGGCTGGGGAGTGACTGGACCCACAACGTGTGGGGCTGGGGTGGTGGGACCCCCAAGTGTGGGGCTGGGGAGTGACTGGACCCACAACGTGTGGGGCTGGGGTGGTGGGACCCCCAAGTGTGGGGCTGGGGAGTGACGGGACCCCCAAGTGTGGGGCTGGGGGAGTGACAGGACCCCCAAGTGTGGGGCTGGCAGTGATGGGACCACCCAAGTGTGGGGCTGGGGAGTGACGGACCCCCAAGTGTGGGGCTGGCAGTGATGGGACTCCCAAGTTTGGGGCTGGAGTGTGATGGGACCCACAAGTGTGGGGCTGAGGAGTGATGGGACCCCCAAGTGTGGGGCTGGGGGAGAGACAGGACCCCCAAGTGTGCTGCTGGCAGTGATGGGACTCCCAAGTTTGGAGCTGGAGAGTGACGGGGACCCACAGCGCGTGGGGCTGGGAGTGACTGGACCCACAACGTGTGGGGCTGGGGGTGGTGGGACCCCCAAGTGTGGGGCTGGGGAGTGACTGGACCCACAACGTGTGGGGCTGGGGTGGTGGGACCCCCAAGTGTGGGGCTGGGGAGTGACGGGACCCCCAAGTGTGGGGCTGGGGGAGTGACAGGACCCCCAAGTGTGGGGCTGGCAGTGATGGGACTCCCAAGTTTGGGGCTGGAGTGTGATGGGACCCACAAGTGTGGGGCTGGGGGCGGCGGGACCCACAGCGCGTGGGGCTGG